>JAMYXO010002216.1:0-24862 GCA_033310375.1 Conus canariensis
CTTAGGGGGCTCCCTTTTTTCTTTTTCCCCCCTTTCCCTCTCCCTTTTTTAAAAAAACCACATTAAAACTGTTGGGGGGTTTTTAAACTTTCCCCTTTTTTTTTTATTTTCCTTTTATGTTTTTCCCCCTTGGGGTTTTAAACCCTGTTTTTAAAAAGGGCCCCCAAAAACCCCAAAAGCCAAAAAAACCTGGGGAAAATTTCATCAATTTAAAATTTTTTTACCCCTTTTTTTTTTTGGTGGGGTTTTCCCCCGTGGGAAGCTAGAAAGATGGGTTTAAAACCCGGGGAAAGCATGGGGGGCTCTCTTTTTTTTTGGGGGGTGGCCCTTTTGCATTTTTTTTTTTCTGTAAACCTTTTTTTTTATGTTTTTTTGCTAAAGGGGAAAACCAAGGACCCGCCCTAAACAACAAACGGCCCCTTTTAAAAATTCTGAGCCCCCTTCTTGGTTTTTATTTATGGGGGGGGCAAAAAAATAAAACCCAAAACCCCAAATTTAAAATTTACCCGGGGGGTTTTTTTTCCAAAATATTGGTAACATTAAAGCAAAAGGGCCCCCCCTTAAAAACCCCTCCTTTCCCCAAAAACCCCCTGGGTGGAAAATAACCATTTTTCATTTAAATTTCAAAAAATCCTTTTATAAAGGTTGGTTTTTCCCCCCCGCACCCTCCCCCCAATTTTTTAAAACCTTTTTAAGGATCCCCCCCCTGGTAAAATCAACTTTTCAAAGGGCCCAAAGGCCAAAAGGTTTTTCCCCCGATTTCAAAAATCCACACAGAGAGGACTGGGAAAAGCATGGCCCCCTTCCCGAAAACACTTAAACAATTTGCCAAAAAATGTACAGTTTACTTTTTCCCCTTTGGAGATGCAGACCCCCCTTTTTTTCTTTTCTCTCTCGTCCCCCCTTTCCAAAAAAAACCAAACCCCAATCCCAAGTACTGTAAAAGAGATTCCAACCTCCCCCTTTTTTTCTTTTCCCCCTCCCCTTCCCCCTCAGGCCCCGCCCCAATTCCCCCCCAGCCCGCCCTTCCCCCCCTCCCCCTTTTGGAGCCCCCCGGGTATGGGGGAACCACCCCCCTCCTCCCTCCCCCCCCCGTCCTCCCCTTTAGCAGGGTTGGGCCCCCGCCAAAAATTTCAAACCCCTGTCCTGCAAACTGTGGAAACCCGGGAAAATACAAAAAAGGAAAAAATCCCCCCACAAAAGGGCCCTCCAGCAAGTTTTTTCAAAAACCTTGGGAAACCCCTCAAAGGGGGAAAGGGGAATTTTCCCCAAAAATGGGGGGGTTTCTTTTCTGAGAGGCTGGGGGCTTTCAGTCCAAAAATCCCCTTTAAAACCTTGGGAACTGGTTCCAATTTTTCATGCAAAGGGAAAATTCTGGGAAACACCAAAAAGCAACCCCCTAAGGGGACAGGAAAACCCCGATTTTAAGTTGTGGGCCCAAATGACCAAAAACCCCCTAAGGGGCCCCCTGATCCCCCGTTTTTTTTTAAATTTTGGGAAGTAAAACCCTGTGCATTTCTTTGGGTTTTCCCCAAAGGAAACAGTAAATTAAAAAAACCATCCCCCAGTTCCTACCCCGGGCCCCCCCCCAAATTTTACAAAAATTATCATAAACAAAATGTTTTTAAAATGGAAAATTTTCAGTTTTAATGCTTCAAATGACAAGGAATCTTTTAAAACCGGTTTTTCACATAACAAATTTTTGAAACGGTTGGTTCCTTTGGGCATACTTAAGGGGTAAGGGGAAAAAAAAGTCCCCCCCTTTTTGCAAATAAAAAGAATACAAAAAAAAAAAAAAAAAAGGGAAAAAAAGAAATTGGGAAAAAACTGGCCCAAAACCCCTTTTTTACGACAAAAAAAAGGAAGCAAAGATGCCAAAAAGCCAAATCTGTTTTTTCGATCCCCCAGCTTTCCCCGAAATTTTGACACCCAATTTCCCCGAGTTGGGGCCCCTTTTCCCCCAAGACCCGGGGAAAAAAATCTCCCCCCAAGATCCCAAAAAAAAGGGGGGGAAACCCCCGAACCCCCAAACCAAAAGTCCAAAATTAAACCAAACCGCCCCGTATCTTCTCCTTTTGGTTTGGGTTTTGGGCCCCGGGATTGGGAAACCCCCCCATTCCCAAAAAGCTCACTTTCAACGGGTGGGACTGTTTTACCCGAACATAAACTGGGAAAGTAGCCGGGGCGTTTGGGGGAAACCAAAAAGACGGCTCGTGGAAATAATACCACCCGAAAAAAAGATGGAAAAAAAAGAAAAAAAAAAAAACCCCAACAAATCCCTAACCACGAAAATTCCCCTCCGGCCCAAAAAAAGAAAAACGATAAATCCGTCCCCTTTAAACAAAAAACGTAACCCGTTTTTCATGGGTTTTTGCCCCGGGGTTAAACTGGGGGGGCAAAAAAACCCCCTTTCCCCCTTTTTTTTTTTTAACCCAAAAATACACCCCACCCCTTAAAGAAAAAAAAAGCTCAAAAACCCCCTCTAAACAAAAAGTTTTTTTTTTAAAAAAAATTAAAAATTGAAAAACGGGCCAAAAAAACTGAAATTTCCCTGCCCCCAAAATTTTTTGGGGGCAAAGACTGGGGTTTTTTGGGGGGTCCGAAAAAAGGGTTTTCCCCCCAGAAATCCAAAAAACCCCCCCCTTTTCCCGATGAACCCGGGGTTGGGGGGTCCCGTTTTTAGTTTTTTCTTTTCCCCTCGCTTCAAAAGGATGATCCCCTTCCCCCCTGTGGGTTTCCGGCCAATCAAACCGAAAAAAAAACCTCACAGGCCTGGCCAAACCCAGAAGGGAAAAAACGTGTGAGTAGACTTTGGGAAAAAAAAAACCCCCTTTTTCCCCCCGGTCCCAAAACCCCCCCGGGGGTTTTTGGGGGGAAGGATGCCCCGGGATAAAACCCCCGCTTTTTTTTTATAAAAATGATTTTTTCCCCGGCCTTTTCCAAAAAAAACCCCCATCAAACCCAAACCCTTTTTTTTTTTTAAAAATTAAAAGTTTTTGAAGCGTTGGTAAAACAAAAATTAAAGGGGGGTTTTGTTGCTGGTTTTGGGAGTCCCGTACCCTTTTTTTTTTTTGGGCTTTCAAAGATGGGTTTTCCCCTTCCTGCTTTCTTGGAAAGGGGCCCCCCTTCGGGGGGTTAAAAAAACCAAACCCTGAAAACGACAAAATTTTTGCAAACCAAAGACCCGCCCCGGTTTAAAATCATTTCCCGGGGTTTTAAAAACACTGTGAATAGAAAAAATGTTTTTTCAAAAAATAAATCTGGCCCCCTTGAAGGTCCCCTTCTTTGGGGGGTTAAAAAATCAAAACCCTAAAAACGAAAAAAAAGTTTTTGCCAAAAATGAACCCCCGGGGGGCTTTTAAGGGGCATTTCCCCGGGGGTTTTTAAAAAAACAAATGGGGAATCCCACAATGTTTTTTTAAAAAATGACCTGCCTGCCTTTAAGGGTCCCCTTCCCGGGGGGTTTTAAAAACCCCTGTGGGAACCCGACAAAGTTAAACCCAAACCCCTGGCCCCCGGGTGCTTGGAAAAAGGGCTTTCCCCCGGGGGTTTTTAGAAACCAACCCCTGAAAACGACCAAAAGTTAAACAAAAAATACCCCCGCCCCTTTGGGGCCTTTAAAAAAATGAGCCCCCTTTAGTCTGTGCCCGCGTGGGGTTTTAAGCCAAATTTTTAAAAAACCCCCAATTTTAAAAAGGGAAAAAAATTTATTACCTATTTTGAAAACCCAAAGGCCCCAAAGAGCTCCCTGGGGGCTGCCTTTCAAAAGGGCCCTTTTTTGGGGGTTTAAAAAAACACTGTTTCCCACGAAGATCCCCTGTTTCTGCTGGGGGTCCCCGGTTTTTAAAACCCCTTTACCCCCCCCAAAAGGAAACCCCCGAAACAATGGGAAAAAAACCCGGGAGAACTTTTTCAGTAAATTTAACCCCCCAAAAAGACCCCGGGGGGCCTTTTAAAGGGGGGGTTTAAAAAACAGAGTAAAAATAAAGGGAAACCCCCAGAAAAAAAATTCCTAAAAAAGAAAAACCCAATTTCTTAAAAAAGGGGAAAGGGGTTTTTGGGTTGGAAAAAAGGGCTCCCTTAAATAAATTTAAATTTTTAAATGGGGGTTTAAAAAAAAAGAAAGGTTTTTTGGAAAAAATATAAAAGGGGTTTAAAAAAACAGGAATACCCCGATTTTACCCTAAAGGAAAAACTTTTATTTTTCCCCCGGCCCCCGGGGGGTTGGGGGAAGGGAAAAAGAGAAAAAAAGGGGGAAATGGGGAGAAGAAAAAAAGAGAAGAGAGAGAGGGGAAAAAAAAGAAAAGAGAGAAGAGGAAGTGAGGGAAAAGTGGGGTTTTAGAGGAAAAAGAGAGAGAGAGGGGGGGAAAAAGAGAAGAAAAGAAAAAGATACCTGAGACAGAAAGATAATGGGGAAAAAACTGAGGGCCCGGGCAGAGGGGGGTAAAAACCCCCCCGAAAAAAGAGGGGAAAGAGAGGAAATAAGAAGGGGGGGAAAAAAAGGGGAAAAAAGAGAGAGAAAACGACAGACAGAGAAAAAGAACCCGAATTTTAAATGGGAAAAAAAACCAAACCCCCGTAAATGAAAAAAAAAACACCCCCGCCCCTTTCCCCAGATGTTATGGGGGGGGTAGAACAGTTTTTTTTGAATGGTTTTCAGGCCCCCACCCCTAGGGGAAAAATTCCCCCAAAAAAAGCAAATAAAATTTCCCAAACCCTTTTTTCCCTTTTTCCCCCCCAAACGAAATCTAAAGGGAAAAATTTTTAAAAGCTTAAAAGTAAAAACAAACCCCCAAACAGGGAAAAATACCAAAAAAGAGGGGAAAAAAATCCCCGGGAAAAATTTTTTTGGGGGAACCAATTTTTAAAGCTTTTCAAATTTAAAAATCAATATAATGAAAAAAAAAATTTTTTCAAAAAAAAAATTTAAAACAAAAGTGGCCCCGTTTTTTTTGGGTTTTTAAAAATCCCCAACCTTTTTGAATGGCCAGCTTTTGCACTTTGAATTTAAATTTTTTCGTGCAAAAAATGGCCTCCCGAATTCCCCAAAGTTTTTTTAGTACCCCCTTTTTTGGGGGAAAATGAGTAGGAAAAAAGAAGGTCCCTCCCCCCCCAAATTTTGGGGGTTTAAGGGTTCCGGAACAGCCCCGGAATCGCTCCTCCCCTCTGACTTTAGCCCCCTCTTAAAAACCCCTCCCAAAGGGGAAAACCCCCCAAAAAACAAGTTCAAAAAAAAATGCAATTTAAACCACGTTTTAAAAGGGAAAAGCATCCCCCTTTCAATCGTCCTGCACCCCTTTTTGGTTTTCCCCCCTTTCTAAAGCCCGGTTTGGGGAGGGCCAGGGAAAACCCACTGGGTTTTGTCCCCCCCGCGGTCCCCCCCTGTGGGGGGACCAAAGGGAGAGGGTTTTTGTAAAAAAACCCCCTCCCCCGTCCCCCTTTATGCTGGTTCCCCCCACCAAAAAATTCCCCCTTTGGGCCCCGCCCCTTTTTTTCAACCCGCTTTTGTTTCCCTTTAGCAAAGGAAAAGGGCTCTTTTTCCCTGGGGCCAAGGGGCCCCAGAAAACCCCCGGGGGATTTTCCATTTTTAAAAAGGTTTTTTAGGTACAGAAAAAATATTTCCAAGAAAAAAAATCCCAAAAAAGGGGGAAGAATTTTTCCCTGTGTTTCCCCAGAATTAAAAATATGGGCCCCGGGGGAATTTGGGTCGTTTTTTTCTTTTTTTTTTTTTTTTTTCCCGTTAACCCCCAAAAGGTTTAACCCAAAAGGCCCCTAAACCAAAAACAAAAAAACATGGAAAAATTCCCCCTTTAAAACCTGCAAAACTTTTACAACTGGGGGAAGATCCCTTTTTCCCCCCCGGCAAAATTTGGGGTTTACTTGTTTCCCCCTCTAAAACATCATCTGTCCCCCAAAAATTTTTTTTAAAAGGATATTTAAAAAAAACTCCTTTTTAAAGGGGTCATAGAAATTTGCTGTCCTGTGGGGGCCCCCCTTTTTTTTTTTACTCAAAGAGGAAAAAAAAAGGCACAAACTAAAATGATCTTTTAAAAAACCACTGAAAAAAAAATGAAAAAAACCCCCGGTTTTTTTCCCGAAAAATGAAAAATCTTTTAATGGGGGTAAAAGGTTTTTTCCCAACCCCCCCTTTTTTTGAACGGGGTTTTTTCAATCCTACTGGGGCCCCCCTCTTGTTAAAAAATCAAACCCAAAAAGGGGGGATTCTCTTTCTCTGAAACCACCCCTTTTTTTGGGAATTTTAATGGTTTTTTTTTGGAAAGGTTTTTAAAATAAACTCATTTTTATAAAAAAAATGTTTTTATTAAAACCCCCATCCTTTTTTTTTTCCCCAAATTAAACCCGGGTTTTTGAAAAAATTTAAAAAACCCCAAAAAAAGTTCTCTTTCCAAAAGGGCCCAGATTTCCCCCTTCCCCTTTCCACTTGGGAAACCGGACCCAAAAAAATACGGGTTTCTCTATTCCCCCCACCCTGTTTTTTTCCTGTTTGGGGCCCGGACAGTTTTAAAAACCCCATGGGAAAAAATTTAAAAAGAAAACCAAAAAAGTAAAATTGCCCCCTTTTTTTTTTAAAAGAGTAGGGGACAACCGGGGCAGTTTTTTTGGGAAAAACAAATTTTTTTTTGGTTTTTAAATATTTCCCGACAAAAAACTGGTTTTAAAAAAACAACAACAAAAAAAAGGAAAAAATGTTTTGGTTTTTTTTTCAATTTTTGGGGGGGTGTGTGGGGGTGGGGGGTGTGGGGGGTGGGGGGGTGTGGGGTTAATTTTGTGGGGTGGTTTGGGGGGTGTGTTGGGGTGGTGCCCCCGCCGGGGGGGTGGGGGGTGGGTTGGGGGCGCAAAGAGGGGTCCCCGCGTGTTTTGTAACTGTGTGGTGCCAAAGTGGGGGGCATGCATGCGTGCGGCCCCCGCACCTAAAGTGGGTATCATGTATGAGTATGGGACATGTGGGAAAAAGGGCCCCTGCTTTTTGGTTTAAAGGTTGGGCCCCCCCAAATTAAAATAAAATTTTTAAAAATGCAGCTTTCCCTTTTTTAGCATACAAAACCTTTTAAAGTTTTCCCCCGAAACGGGGTTTTTAAAGACCAAAAACCCTTCAAAATTTTTTAGAATCCCTGCCCCAATGAATATAAAATCCCAAAAAAAACCCAAAAATGAGAATCCCAAAACCTGTTTCATTTTTTTAAATTTTAAAAACACCCCCAATGGGGCACACACCCGAGCCCTTTTTCCCCGGACAACCCCCTCAAAAACCCAAATAAAAGAAAAAAAAAAAAAAAAACCCAAAAAAACTTTTTGGGAAAAAACCCCTTTTACAAAATTTTAAAATTTAAAACGGGAAAACCATAAATTTTGAAACAATTTTGAAAAAAACCGATGCAAAAACATAAAAAATTTCCCCCCCTCTCTAATCTGGGGCTAAAAAAAAAACCGAAAGGAAAAAACCTCAGGGGTTTAACCCCCGGTAACCCCCAGTATTCCCCCGGAAAAAAAGTCCAGCCCCTTGGGGGGGTCCTTTTTGGGGAAAGGGGCAAGAACCCTTTTGGTTCCCTTGGGGGGTTGGGAGCCACTTCAGCAGAAAAAGGTCATCACAAAACCCGCTTGGGGACTGGCCTCCCACCCAGGTGTTTCCCCCAGTTCAAAGGGCCCTGGCCCCCCACACCTGCCACCCCCAAACACAAAAACCCCTATACAAAAAAAACTTGAGGGTGGGAAACATAAACAAAGAAACCCGCATCCCGAAAGAACAAAACTCCTCGGCCAAACCCGGGCACTGGTTTTTGTAGCAAAGTTTGTTTTGGAAAAAGTTCCAAAAAACCCCCCTGAAAGAAATTTTCCCCCGGGGCCCCCCACAAAATTCCCCAAATTTTTTTCAAACCCTTTAGAGCCAAAAAAAAATGGGGGTCATTTTTTAAAAGGGAAAAAAATCCCCCCCCAAAAAACAAAATTTTAAAAATGTTTTCATGGGTTTTCCCCAGAATTTTTTAAAAGGGCCAAAACAGATACTGTAAAAAGTAAAAACCTGGGAAATTGGGGGCAAAAATTCAAATTTTGTGCAAAGGGTAATAAACAATTTAATTTTTGGAAAAACAATCCCAATTTTTTTTAAAAAAAATTTTTCCCCGTGGGAAAAAAAACGATTTGGTTCCCCTTAAATAAAATTGGGACTTACTAAAAGTCCCCCGTACCAAAAAGCATGCACTGCCCCCAGGCCCGCTTTCCCGATTTTACCCTTCCCGATTAAACTTTCATTGTAACCAACAAATTTTATCTTTTTTTTTTTTAAGTAAGAGATTTAAAAAATTTATTTAAAAAAAAAAGAAAAAAACTAAAAATTTTAACCAAAAAAAAAAGTTTTTTCCCTTCAAAAAAAACACACAAGCCCTATTAAAAAAATGGAAAAAACATCCCAGCCCCCCCCGGGGGGAAAAATGGGGTTTTAAAACGTTCCGGGGGACCCCGGTTTCCCGGCTTTGGGGGGTCCAAAAGGGGTTTTCGAGTTTCCCCTCAGAGTTCCCTGGTTGGGGGTTTTTTTTGCCCCGACCCCCCCTAAAACCCCGAAAGGGTTTAGGTTTTTTTCCCGCAAGGGCTTCCCTTTTGGGGAAAACTGGGAAACCCCACAAAATTCCCCCATTTTCCCTCCCCCTTAAAGGAAAAGCCCCCTTTTTTGGAAAAGTGTTTTTTTCTCAAATTTCCCCGACCAAACAAATGGAGGTTTTCCCCCCGTTTTTCCCCCGGGGCCCCCGGGTTGGGCGGGCCGGGGAAAAAATATTAAAGAAAGGAAAAAACGTAGGAAATACAGCCCGGGGCCCCCCCCTGTAGTTTACCCGACCCCCAAAATGAAAAAAACCCCTAAACCAAAACCCTCCCTTAAAACATCCCATTTCCCCCTCGATCAAGGGAAAAAAAAAAAAAAAAAATGGCTCAAGTTCCCGTGGCCCCCCTTCCAAAAGGCCCCCGGCCTTTTCATGGTGGGCCTCAGTTTTTGATGTCCCCTCCTTCCCGCATCCCCCTTGGGGGCCCTTTGGCCCCTTTTTTTGGTTTTCCCTCGGGGTCAAAACCCGGTTATCGGCGAATCCAAAGGGGGGTTTTTCCCCCCTTGGGACGGAAAGTGGGGGGGGCCCCCTTTGGGGAGGGGGAGCTTTACTCACCCGGTCCCCCCCGACTAAGCCAAAAAAATTTTTCCCCTCCCCGTAGAGGGGGTTTAAAATTAAAAAAAAAGGGGGTGGGCCCTGCGGTTTTGGTTTTGTCAGAAAAAGGGTTCCAAATGAACACCAAAACCAATGACCCCCCGGCCAGCAAATGGGGATTGGGGGGCCCCCCCTCCCCTGGGTTTTTCCTCCCTTTAAAAGCCTTTTCCAAATGGGCCCAACCCCCCCCTGTGGATTGCCGGTGGGGCCCGGGCCTGGCGGCGGGGGGCCCAAACCCGGGCCCGTTGGGCCCCTTTGGGAAAAAAAGGGGGGGTTTTTCCCCCCCGGGAATTGGGGCGGCCCTGGGGGGGCACTGCCCCCCCCCGAGGTGGGGCAGAGGAAAATTGGGGCAGCCAAAAAAAAAAAAAAAAAAAAAAAACAAAAAAAAAAAAAAAAAAAAACAACCTGGAAAAAATTTAGACGTAAAGAGAAATTAACATTTTTCCCAAAAAAAAATTCCAAATCAAAAAAAATGACCCCAAAAAAAACTAGAAAAACCCAAAAAAAATCAAAAAAATCCAACTGCAATTTATTTTTTTTCGTTCCCCGTAAAAACTTCACCAGAACTCAAGGAAACCACTTAAACCAACAAACC
Source organism: Conus canariensis (assembly GCA_033310375.1). Classification (NCBI taxonomy): domain Eukaryota; kingdom Metazoa; phylum Mollusca; class Gastropoda; order Neogastropoda; family Conidae; genus Conus; species Conus canariensis. The sequence continues at coordinate 9,805 of JAMYXO010002216.1, forward strand.
CGGTAAGGGGGGGTTTGGGCACACTTGGGGTAAACCCGGCCCCTTTAAAAAAAATATTTTCATGAGGGCCCCTTTTTTACCCCGGGGCTTTTCCCGGAATTTTTTTCAAAGGCTTTCCCGGCCAAAAAAACCCGAAAAAAAAACAGAACCCCCCATAAAAAAGGGTTTTTTTTCTTCCCCCAAAAAAATTTTTCCATGAACCCAAATTTTTTTCTTTCCCCCTTTTTTTTTATCAAAATCCCCCCATAAAACAACATGCCCTATTCCAAAAAACCCCCCCCCCCCCCCCCCCCCCCCCCCCCCCCATTTTAACATGGCCCCAAAAACCCCAAAAAAAAAAACCCCCAAGGCACAAAAAAAGAGTAAACGAAAAACAAAAAAAGCCAAATCCCAAATTTCCCTATAAAAAATCAATGGTTTTTAAAAATTTTAATTTTGGGCCTTAATTCCCCCAAAACTTAAATAAGGGGGTCCAAACCCCAGGGAAAAACTGGAAAAATAAAACCCTAGTTTTTTATTTTTTTTTAAAAAAACCTTTTTTTTTTCCCCTTTTTTTTTTTTTCCCTTTTTTTTCTATTTTTTTTTTTTTAAGAACAAATGAAAACCCCTTTCCCGAAAAAAAATTTTAAAAAAGACCCCGTTTTATTTGGGTGGGTTCCCCCCCCTTTGCAACCAATTGGTTTGTCCCCCCCCCCAACTTTTTTTGCTTTAAAAAAACCCCCTGCCCAAAGAGACACCCCATAAAAATAAATATCCAAAACCCGGCACAATTTTCAGTTTATCCCGGGTTTTTTTTTAAGCAATCCCCCCCCCCGAAGAAAAAAATCTGTCCCCCCCAAAACCCTTTAAAGGAAAAAAACTCCCCCCATTTTTGGGGGATATTTTTTGGACATAACCCCCTATTTGGGAAAATTTTTTTTGGACATAACCCCCTATTGCTGGAAAAATTTTTTTTTATATGAAATTTGTCCCCCCCCCGGTAAAAATTTTAAATTTAAGGACTTTAATTAACTTGGGAAAAAGGAAGGGCAAAAGCACCAACAAACACAACAAAAAAAAAAAAAGTGCAAAAGAGCCAAAAATCAAAAAAGAAAAAGAAAAAATATGAAAAAAATGGCAAATCCAATTTTTTTTACTGGGTTTTCTGTTTTCCCAAAAGTTCCCCAAATACAAAAATATGTAAAAATTTTTGTTTCGAAAAAAAATACTCACCCAAAAACCGCCGGTAATTTTTTTCTGTGCAATTTTTCCCCCCTTTTCTGCTTTTCTGTGAAAGTTCCCCCGGGGAAAAAGAAGCCTTTTGGGGAAATTCCTTTTTTTGGGGGGCCAAAATTTTTTGGTGTTGGGTTTTTTTTTTTTTTTAACATACCCAACAAAAAAAGGGGCCCTTTTGTTGGTTAAAAAATTTTAATTTTTCCTTTTTTGGGATTTGGGGGTATTTTAAAAAAGGGCTTACTTTTAAAACCTCTAAAAAAATTTTTTTTTTTATTTTTTTGGGTTTTTTTAAATCTTTTCCCGTTTTTCCTTTATCTTTGTTAAACCCTTTGGCACATTTTTCTTCTTTTCGGTCCCCCCTTTTTTTTAAAAAAAAAAAAAAAAAAAAAAAAGTCCCCCGAAACCAAAAAAAAAAAAAAAAACAAACAAAAAAAAAATCGCAGAAACTGCCCCGGGGTTGGTTTCCCCCAAAAGAAAAACCAAAACCCATTTTCCCCCTTTATAGGAAAAAAAGGCCCTTTTAAAAGTTTTTTTTTCTGTAATTTTTCTCAAACTGGGGTTTTGAAACACCACAAAAACAAATTTTTCCCCCCCAGGGAGTTTCCTTTCAAAAAAACTTTCCCGAACCTTTTTTTTTGCCTCAGCCCCGGTAAAGGGCCCCCTTTAAAACCCCGACCTTAAAAGCCCCTTCCCAAAAAAGCTGAAAAAACAAAAAAGTTTTTTTTAAAAATCCCTTTTCTTAAAAAAAAAATAAAAAAAAAAAAAAAATAATAAATAATTTTGGGAAACTGGAAAAAATATAACAAACCCCCTAAAAAATTTTTTTAAAAGGAGCCCAAAAATAAAAAAAATGAAGAAAACCCGGTAACCCCCCGGGGTGGGAAAAAAAACAAAACCCCCGCATGTTTTAAAGGGCCCCCCCAAAAATGAAAAATTTTCCCTCCCCCTTTTTTCCCCAAAATTTTTTTTTTTGTTTTCAACCCTTTTTTCAGAACCCCCGGGCCCACTCCCAAAACGCTACCCGGGGGGAAATTTTTTTTTAAAAAATACCGGTGGGGTAAATTTTCCCACAAAGAATGTGCACAAAATTTTTTCCAGGGTTTTTTTTTTTCAAAAGCAAAAGGGGGGGTTTGTGGTTTTTGGGGTTTTTTAACTTTTCCAAAAAAAGTGTAAAAAAACAAGGGGTTTTTGGGGCCCCCATTTTTTATCCCACCAACCAAACCCCCCAAAAAGGGAAAAAAAGGGGGGAAACAAAAATTTCCCAAAATACAGTGGGAAATTTTTTTTTTTCCCTTTTTTTTGCAAACCCTTTCTTTTCCAAAAAATGATTCCCTCAGTAAAACCCCTTTGGCCAAAAAAATCAAAAGCCCCCCCCCCCCACCAATTTTTATTTGTTTTTTTTTTAATATTTTTTTGGGGCCTTCACTTCCCCCTACTATGGGTTTTCCCAAAATTTTTTGGCCCTTTTTGGGTTTAAAAAAAAAACAGACAAAGGGCCCGAAAGCCCAAATTTTAGTTTGCAAAATTTTTTTTAATAAATTTTTTTTAATTTTTTTTTTTTTTTGGGGGGGGGGGGGGGGGGGGGAAAAGGGGGGAAAAGGGGGGGCCCCCGGTTTTTGAAAGGGGAAAAAAAAAAAGAAAATTTAACTGTTTCCCTTTTTTCAGAACTGTTTTTAAATTTTCTGTAAAAAAAAGGCCCCCCACCTTTTAAGGTTTAAAAAAATGGTTTTTTTTGTCGGTGAAAGCAAGAAGGGGCCCTAAAAAAACCCCCCCAGGGGCATTCTGGAAGGGGGGGGCCCTGTCCCCAAAAATTAAAAATGGGGGTTTTTAAAAAGTCCCCACCCCCGCAATGGAAACTCTGCTGAATTAGTTAAACCAAAACAAAGGGGAAAGATTTCCCCCCAAAAAAAAGGAATGAGGGGTAACCAAAAACCCGAGAAAAAAAAGGGCCCTTTTTTATGAAAAAAAGAAAAAAATCCCAAAAACTGAAACCCCCCCTTTTCCCCTTTGCAATAAAACCTTTAAAACCCTGTTTTAAGGGGTTTCTCCATTTTAAAAATTGCAAAAAACAGACTACCCCCCCATGCTTAAAAAGGGAAAAAAAGCAAAAAAATTTAAAAACCAAAAAATTGGGGCCCCCCCCTTTAGATTTTCCTCTCCCCGTGAGCAACCCAAAAAGATTTTGCAAACTGGATATAATTAATTTTTTTTTAGCTTCTTGCTAAATTTTCCCTGCAAAAACAAATTGGGAAAAATTTTTTAAAAAACTAAAATTTTTTTAAAAAGTAATCATGTGGGGAAACTTAACGAAAACCCGAAAAATAAATAACCTTTTTTTGGAAAAAAAAATCAAGGCATTTAAATTTTTTTGCCTAAACCAAAAAAATGTAAAAAAAACAAATTAGCTTTTTCCAACTTTTAAAAAAGGGGAATTTTGGTTTCTGGAAAACCCCTTTCCGGGAAACCCACCTTTATTTTCTAAAAAATCATTAAAAAATTTTTTGGCCCCCCAAAAAAAATAAACGGAAAAAACCCCTTAAAAAAAAACACGGTTTCTGGGGGGGGGAAAAAGTATAATTCCCCGGCCCCCCGGGGGCCCCGTACTTGGCCCCTTTAAAAAGAATTTTGATTTTATTTTTAAAATATTTTTAAAAAAGTTTTAATTTGTTGGGAATTTCCAAAGACCCAAAACCCCCCTCCCCAAACTACAAAAAAAAAAATTTTTTTTAAAAATTGGGAAAATCAAAGTTTCTTTTTTACCAATGGGCAACAAAAAATTTCCCCGACAGTTAAATTTTTGAAAGGGAAAAATTTTTGGCCCCAAAACAATTTTTTTCCCCAAACTTTCTGAAAAAAAGGGGTTAAAACAGAAAATTTGGGTAAAGCATGAAAAAAATCCCGGGGAGATCCCCCCCCCCTTTTTTTTTAAAGGGGTGAAGAACAGTCAAGAGCAGGGTGCAAAATGGGGAAAAAATTAAAACCCAAACACAGGGGCCCGGACCCCATCCCCCACCACAATACTTTCCCCAAAAATCAAAAAAGGAAAAATTTAAAAAAAAAAATACTGGGGTTTCCCCCGCTTTTCCAAACGGGCGAAAACAGCAAATTTAACCCCCCGGTTTTTTTTCCGGGGGGGGGGGGCCCCTTCCCTCCCCCCCACCAAAAAATGCCCAAAGACACTTTTTTAAGGGAAAAAAAAAAATCCCTTTTAGGGGAGATCGGCCCCCAAAAGAAAAAAGGGGAAAAGGGGTTACCCAGTAAATTTTAAACCCCTAGGTAAAAATTTTATGCATATGGCTGTTTTTTTTGACGTGCACCCAAATAAAAAAAACAACATTGGGATATGTGGGGTCCCCCCCAAGACAGTAAAACGTTTTTTTAAAACAACCCCCAACCCTGCCCCCAAAAACCAAAGAAAAACCAACCAAATGGGAAAAATTCAAAAAACAAAAGGGGACCCCTACTTGCTTTAAAGAGAAACCCACCCAAACACAAAAATAAAAATCTAAATTTTAGTTTTTCCCAATTCTGGTGTATTTAACAAAAAGGGTTTTTTAAACACATTGATTACCTCATTTCTTTTTGGAAAACCCCCAAAAATTCCAAAGGGAAAATAAAACCCCCCAAACCCTTTTCCCCCCGAATTTTTTTTTTTTGAAACATTTTTTAAAAATTTAAATTTTGCTCTAGTGGGGCCCCCTTTTTCACCAAAAGTAAAAAACTTTTTTACTTTTCCAAATTTTTGGGTGCCCCCAAACCCCAAAAAAAAACAAAAAAAAAAAGGAAAGGGAATGGGAAAAAATAAAAAGTACTCCCAGTTTTAAAAGGGGGGAAAAAAGAAAGGGGGGAAACCCCAATTTTTTTTAGTTTGTGGAAGAAAAAAAAATCGACAGTGGGGGGGGTTATTTCCCTTACGGAGATCTTTTTAAAAAAAAACCCATTTATAGCCGTTTAGTAACAGCTTTTCGGTAAAAAAAAAATTTTGGGCATCACCTTGACCCATAATGAACATCCCCAACAATGTTCAGAAAAGATCGTCCGAAATTTTGTCTGGAGGAGTGGGAACACTTTTTTGGACCCCGGAAACAGAAGACAGCATTTCTTCTTTCCCCCATTGTAAAGGCTCCCTGTTCAAAAAAGAACTGGGGTACAAAAAAGGCGACTGAAAAAAGTGATGACAGTTAATTTGTTATTAAATGAATAAAAAATTTTTACACAAACACAAAATCTAAAAATGGGGGTTTTTAAGCTTCCTTCCCAATTCATTTGCCTTAAAAATTTTTTCAGATCTTACTCTAAAAAAAATAAGCAATCCAATAAAAAAAGTTAGTTTGCTATATCACTAACACAAAAAAAAAAATATCTCCCAAACAGAAACAGGGTATACATAAATATATGAAATTGGAAAAGAAAAGAAATTCTAACCCCAAAGGACTGAAGGCAGTTACATTCTGTACAAATTTTCAGATGTCACTCATGAAAGGGATTGCCCAATATGGTGGAAAATTCCACAATTTTGGACTACAAGAGAAACAGTGAAAATGGATAACATACCTAATTACTGAAAAAAAAAAAAATTAAAAATTGATGTCTAAATAAAAAAAAAAATATTCATATGGATAAAAAAGAAAATGCCTCAATTTCAGAGAAAAAAATCACAAGGGAAATTTTCATACAAAAAACCAGAGAAAACATTCCCATAAATATGGGAAGACCCTCAATATGGCAGAACATTCACATGGAAAAAACTGACGAATATTCACATAGATGACATGGATGTCACCGTAATTCATGGTGGCATTTTCAGGCTTCCCAAACCATTCCTGCAACAATGCCATCATGATAAAAAAAAAAAAAAAAAAAAACATTCACAATGTAATGTAACCTCACAAACTTAAAATATAACTATGCTACCAGCAACAGAAAAAATAACCAGCTGTCCTGGGCTCTAATGCATTTGGGTTGGCTTTGGTGGGTTAGGCTTGATGATGGGGGTTCCAGTCCAAAATCACAGCACATCTAATGGGGATTTCTTTTTTTTTTTTTTTTTTTTTTTAACCCCAGGCGTTACCTGAAAAGTTTACCTGAGCATGAGCTCAAACAGGAAAACTACAAAGTCTGGTTGAATTTCATCTGTTGGATGAATGTCTAAGAGTGCTGCCGAATTTTTTTTTTTCACACTGCGGTATCGTTTTTAATTTCTTTGGGATGATAAGCCAAGTTATTTTATTAATGGAAGCACAGACACGCCCTACCTTCAGTCTAAAAACCAAAATGGGAAAGCCATGCATTTTTTAAACATTGCTTTGATCACGCTACAAAAAAAGGAGTAGGGAAATTCTGTGGCCCTTCAAAATTCAAACACCGCTCTTGTGAAAGATCTCAGGATTTATTTTTCCTTTATTCCATATTCATGGGGGATTTTGTCCCTCTTTGGCCTGGAAAAAATTCATGGGGGTTATCCATGGAAAATGGGTGGGTGAGGCTCTGGACTTATCATCCTCACAAGAGGATTTTCTATGGTGGTGCCTAAATATGTTTCATTAAAACATGCATGACTAAAACTACTCTCAAGTATAGGCAGCAGTCGCAATGTCTGCTCTGGTAAAGGCCCTCTCTTGACATGAGAAACTTTTGCTCCTGAAGGCCCCCGAGTGAGGCTGCCAGATGAACTGAGCAGGAAAAACGCCACTAAAAAAAATATGGACAGAGAGACAATAAAAAAAAAACAAAAAAAAAAAAGATCTAAGATTACCCCCCAAATTCTTGCACCCAGTTTTCCCCCACGATCGGGGGAAATACAAAAAAAGATAGGTCGCTCGTAAACCTGACGCTGCCGTAGCCATGTCAGCAATTTTGATTGTCCCGGACAAAACCCCACCAAAGACAAAACGCTTCTGAAAACCCTTAGACAATGTTTTTCAGCATCACCTTTCCTGATAAAAGTAACCAGGACCACAATTCATTGATAAAATATCTCAGTGGGGAGTGTGAAATTATCATTTTGAAACCAGTTTTTTTTTACTCTCTTTCTTCTCAGGAAAACCCCGTTTTAAAATGGCTTAGCTGTGAAACTGTTGGGGGTAACTTTGAGGGGATTTAAAAAAACACCAATATTGTACTTTTTGCAAAATGATTTCAATATGAAAAATTCCTCATAAATCATGCTAGTCTTGCAAAAGGGGACACAAATGTTTTCTTAAAAGGTTTTTTGATACAATAAAAAAAAAAATTACCGATAAAATTCAAAACCCTTGTCTTTAATAAAAGCCCCTTTTGGGAAAAAGAAAATCATGGGAAAAATTACGCACAATTGCAGTTTTAAAAAAATTTGATTTCAATCCGAAAAAGATACCATACCTAAAACAAACGATTCATATACTGCAACATCTTTTTCATTTCCAGGAAAATACAGGCGCCACGTCAGATCAGACAGATGGATAACAGGTTCTGACAAAAACTACTAAACCCCCCACGATACAAACTTTTTAATCCCCTTTTTTTAGGTGTGAATGTTTTTATACTTCATATAATAACTTTCTCAAAAATTTAATGCAGTTTTCCCCCTCAATGGAGTTTTAAAAAATTTTTCTGCCAACTAAACAAGGTAGCGACAAAGTAAAAAAGTTACCCGCGACAAGGTTAAATCTTGCAAAAAGGTGAAAAAGCGAAAAAAAGTTTTTTCATTAACGGGGTTTTACATTTTATTTAAATTTATATTAAACCCCCCCCCGGGAAAGTGGGGAAAAACCAGGCAGACACCACCTGCTGCAAGGGGCCTGCCCCGCCTGATTTTTGTGTCCCCAAACTGCCTAATCAGGCTAAACGCCTGGACTGCAGTGCATGATGAAAGCATTGGGGTATGAACAGAAAGGGAGTTTTCCTTTTCTGGAAACCCAGATGTAGCAGGTACATGCTGAGGTGTTTAAAAAAATGGGGGAAGATATGGCATCCTCCACATAAGAAATGCGCTCAGTGAAAAGGGTTTCAATTTTTTTTAGTCATAATTCCATCGCAATAAAAAACAAAAAATAATTTCTTTTTTTTGGTTTTTTTTTTAAAAGAAGGATTCCCATAAATGCCATTGTGAGGAGACATACGAAACCAAAAGGATGAGAATTTAAAAAAGGGCATCCTACGAACAGTTTTTTTAAAAAACATACCAAAAGTCCCCCTTTTAAAGCATGTACACAAAAACAATATATCCCAAAAAAATGTCTTCATTACAAACCATACTTTTGTTTTATACACATTTACTGGGATCCATTCAACTCAAAAATACTATAAAAATGATTACATTGTTTTTCGAGAATTCTGTATGTTTAAAAAAATTTTACAGGTTTTACTCTTGTGCATACCTGGCGGTTTTCCAAGACCCATTTTTATCCCCAAAATTTTTTTTTTTTTTTTTAAAATCCAGTTTGTTTTTGTAACAACCAAAACAGCCCGTTCACTCCTTCCAGCTGGTAATTGTCTTAAAGACAGATCTGCAAGCAAGGTAAAAGCTCTTAAATATTTTAATTCAAAACCTGTTTTTAGAAAATAAAAATCATCCCCGGGAATCAAAAAAAACTGTTTACACTTTGACAACTACCCCGAATTCCATTTCCCAGATCTTTAACTGAGCGAATCTGCAAAACATAAATTAAAAAGAATATTTTTATGGACCAATTTTTCTCTCCCCTTTAAGCCTCAAAACATTTTAAACCCCCGAAACCCTTTAAAAAACTAAAAATGAGAAATAACCTTTGTGGGGACAACTTTGACTAAAACCCCCAGAAAAACCTTTTAAACAGAATGCACGGACTGTTTCTCCTAAAATTTTCAAAAAATTTGTAAAAAAATCAAAATTTGTTTTATGCATGGTGTGCTTGGGCACTTTTGCTTATGTTTGGGTTTGCGATATTTTAGAAGAGGAGAGGAGAGAGGGGGGAGAAAAGAGAAAAGGGAAACCCCCCTTTTTCCCCCCTTTCCCAGAGTTTTTTTTTTCCTTTTTTCCCCCGAACGATTTTCCTTTTATTTTTATAAAATTAAGGGTACCAAATTTTTCTCCCCCCCCCCCCCCCCCCCCCCCCCCAAAAGCCCCCCCCCCCCCCCCCCCCCCCCCCCCCCAGTCTGGGGTTATTGATTACCCCCGTAAATTAAGAAGACATACGTGAAAACTATCATCCACTGGCACTGAAACTCATGAATTTTTTAGTTGCAAAGTGTGGTGACTGCAGGGGGAAATTTAAACACAAATTTTTAAAAAATTTTGAAAAATTCCCAGTAACCCCGCAAATAAATTTTCAAGACAAAACTTTGCATTTTCGACCTTTGGTCTTTTCAGGGCAATTCCCCAAAAACCCCCCCCCTCAGGACAACATAAATGAAGAATGACAATCGGGGGTCTTTTAATGGGGGGTTTAAATCTTGCACCGATTTTGACAAGGTAATTGATTTTTGTTTTTTTCATTTTCGTTGTCTGAAGCGTGTTTTTTTTTTTGCCTGAAGAAGACCCCCGAGGGTTTAAACGGGGCGGTTTTTTGTCTTGTAATTTTTTTTGTCCGTTACCCCGGCAGTTTTTTCTTTCCAAAAACCTGTTTAAAAAAAATTTTAATGAATTTTATTTTTAAAACCCGATGTTTGTGGATATACATGGACCATGGCCCAAAGTAGTAATTGCCCTTTTTTTTTCCCTTTCTATGGGCAACCACTAGTTTAACTTGGCCCGTTTATCTTTGAAAAGTTAACCCTACTGACTTTTTTAACAATTTTCAAGGGGCTTTAACGCCCCCCCTCTTACTAAATTCGGGGGCAAAATTACTGAGAATTCCCCCAAAACCTAATCATAGGAAGGGAAAAATGGGGGGGGAAAAGGGGGTGTTCATCCACAACAACAATAACACTGTAAAAATGGAAAACAAGCTGCCAGTGATCTTTTACAGGGGCTGGAAAAAGGGGAGGAGTGGTGTGAAAGCTATGGGGATGAAAAGCGTTCTTAGTAAGACGAAATTTTAAAAAAGTTATATCAACTCATAAAAAATGAGGTTATACTTTTTTATTTACATCACAGATGTTTTTTTTTCATCCACTCAAAGGTTATACTTTTTTTATTACTCACAGGATTTTTTTCACCGCCCCAAAAGGTTTTACTTTTTATTAACAAAGATGATGTTTTCATCCGTCATAGGTTATATTTTTATTAATCACAGTGGTTTTTCACCACTCATAGGTTTTTTCTTTTTTTTTTTCATCACGATGTGTTTTCACCCCCCATGCATCCATTTTTTTTCCACATTTATTGCTTAATATTTTTTCCTTTTGGGGGCCCCAAAAGCAAATTTATGATAATTTTTTTTTTTTTTCACACTAAAATCTGTTTTTAAAAAAAATCAACTTTCATTTGCTGCTTTTTTTGAGCTTAATTTATATGATTTATCTTTAATGGTAAATTTCAAGTCTTACTTACCTCCAGGTATAATTTGGTAAATAAACATAAAACAGGGGCTTAATGTAAATTCTACTTATAACGATTTATTTATCTGTTTTTAATCCTTTTTCGTTATCATTTAATTAAAAAATTTGTTTCATTGCAAAAGTATTATTTAAAAAAATTATAGTATACCAAACATTTCACTCCATTACACATGCACACATACACTTAAAAAACAAACCAAAAAAACCAATAAAATTTTACTGGGGGCAAAATGCACACACATAAACCCCCACACAAAACACAAAAACAAAACAAAACACCCCACACAACACACACACACACCACACAAACACACATTTTTCAGACTAAAAACAAAAACCCAACTGGTGCATTTTTTTGGAAAGTATCATTTTTGGGTATTAAAAATACTATTGGAAAAAAATATAACAAAAAAATATTACCATTTTAAAAAACTTATGTTGGGGGGTTAAAAATTTTCCATCAACTTTGATTGTTTTCCCCCCGCTGGTTATATTAACAACATTTAAAAGACAAAATGCTAACAATTTATTAAAAAATTAACCACTGACACACAAGTGCTACACACAATACGCCGCGGTCGCAAAGGATGGTTTTAACAAAAAACACACAAGTACACACACATAAAACAAGTCTGGTGACAGCATAAATTGTTTTGTTGAAAAACATATGATCAAAAAAATGCTTTTTAAAAACTGCGTTGTTTTCAGAAGAATTCTTGGAAGATCGGGAGGATAAATTTAATATATGTGGGAGAAAACCTTTTTTTTATCATTCCCCGGAAAAAATCAACAAAAATTTCGCAAAATTTAAAAATAGTTTGATGGAGCAAAAAATTTTACAATAAAAACATTAAATTTTTAAAAAAAAAAAAAAAAAGGTCAGGTTCCCCCTGGGCAAAGTAAACAAACGGATTACAGAACATGTTTGGCCCCTTTTTTGTCCTGCAAACCAGTAACTTTTCTTTTTTAAAAAAAATTTTTTCAGTTTTTTTACCTTCATAAACCCGGGGGTTTGAAACTAATATAAAAAATTTTTTTAAAACTTTAACTGTGAACAATGACACCTTGCTGAAGGGAGCACAGCTAATGCAAACATGTCATCAACATGACCCTTAGTTTTTCTTTTAATTTTCAACGGGGGCTAAATTTGAATACGCTTTCCTCATGTCTTGTGATTTTTTTTTGCCCCAAAGTCTTTTGGGGCGCATTTTTGCAATAATTTTTTCAAATCGTTTCTTCAGGTGAACCCCCCCCTTCATTTCTACTTTCTTATGAATAATTTTTTCATATTTATCTCCCAACCAATCGAAATAGTCCAAAATTTTTGTCTTTTTCACCCCGCGGTTGCCCTTCGCCAGTGAGTGTGTATTACTTGCGAGCAACACACTGAAAATTTTTTTAAACGTCCTTGAACCTGTTGTCTAACTGCAAATGACCGACACAAAAGAAATTTCCTTTGAACAGGGTGTCAATTATGCTATTTTGGGATCTGTAAAAGGGGCTAGGGTTTTATTTTCCCAAGCTTTGGAGCAGTTGTTTGGGGATTCACCCGTCCCCAAAAAAAAAAGATTAAAATGATCAATCTGGTCGTTTTCAGTTGCAACACCAAACGTATTGGGATTCATTGTGTGTGCTGTGCTGGCCTGTTTTGTTTTTGTTTTTTTACTTGTACACAGGTGTTTTTTTGGACCCCCTTCTCGAAAACAAAAAGGGAATTTTACTGTCAACAACCATTGTTTTTTTTTTTTCCCCTCTCCCATCCCCCTCACAAAGAAGGTGTACATGTCCATATTTCAAACACAGAGAGATAAAACCAGACCACACAAAACCACACAGAGTATTTCCCTCTTTGTATTTTTTTTTTTTTTACTGTCTCTGCCTGGGGTTTTTTTGGCTGGCTGGCTGTTTGGGTTGGTTGGCCAGTTTAAAAGATTTTGATTACTTTTTTATGTGTGTGCGTGTAGTGTGTGTTGTGTGGTGTATTTGTGTGTGTGTGTGTGTGTGGGTTGTGGTGGTGTGCATGTATGTGTATTGTTTGGAGGTGTATTGTGCGTGCATTGTATTGTTTGGGGGTGTGGGGGGTTGGTTTTATGTGTGTTGTGTGGTGAGAGAGAGAATTCAGAGAAGAGAGAGAGAGAGAGAAAAGAAAGAGAGACAGGAGAGGGGAGGGAAAGAAAAAAAGAAAGGGGTTTGGGGGGTGGGGGGGGGGCCCGGGGGAGGGGGGGGGGGGGGAAGAGGAGGGGGGCGGTGAAAAGGCCTTTTTGGGGGAACATATTTTGGAAATTTTTGTGCCCCGAACTTTTCCCCCATTAGTTAAGTTTTTGTTTTGGGGACGGTTGGGGAAAGGGCCCCTTTTTTAAGACAGGGCCTCTCTTTTTTTGAAGTTTTCTTTTTTTTCATCCTTTTCATTCTTCTTTTCTTTTTCATGAAAAAAAAAAAGGCTTCGTTTCAAGATATACCCCACAAAAAAATGTCAGTAAAAGAATTATACAAATCCATGAAAAACACTTGAAAAGGCTGCGTCAAAAAAGCGGTAAAACCCACAAGTAGGTTTTTAGGACCAATCCTGTTTGGGCATCTACATCAATGATCTTCTGAAAACATAAAGTACAAAATACCGCCCCAAATTATTTTGCAGGACAAAAGAATGCCCGCAAGGGGTGACCAAGAATCAAAACCGCTTACTCCAGCGGACCTAGACAGCCTACAAAAATGGTGAATTTTTTGGCTTCGAGATTTTCCCCCCACAGAAATGCAAAGAGATGAAAAACTTGGCCACAGAAATCAGAAGCAACGACTTTGAATACACAATTGGTGGGGAAACCGGAACCAAGAAATAACCCCCCCGGGAAGAAAAGTGGGTGGGGGAAATGGATCTCGGCTTCATGTGGAAAAGACCTCAAATTTAAGCAACACGTTGCCAACGTCACATCAAAAAAAGCAAACCGCGTAATTTGGCGTCATCTGCAAACCTTCGAGTTTTTTGGAAATCAAGCTCTTCATCCGCTATACAAGACAATAGCAAGGCCTATCCCCCCAAGTATGGACAAAATGTTGGGACCCCCCCACATAAAAAACCACGCAAAGAACTAGAGGTGTGCAGCCCGACCACAAAGTTTTTATCCCCCCAAACAGAGAAATACCAAACCCCCGCAAGACTAAAACGACTTGGGGCCCGCCCAGCTTTTGGAGCACCGACGTCTCAGAGGTAATTTTATTGACCCCCTTTCAAAAAACGTCCACAGAATCTACAAGACCGAAAAAAAACCCCAAACTTTAAACTCCCCCAGGATGTTGGGGGCCGGGAAATGTTGAAAAGACCAAAACAACACCCACTGCGTTTCCAGGAAAAAACCTTCTTTATTGAAAGAAATCACCAAAAAACGTGGAACAGTCTCCCCCCGACAAGAATCACCAAAACGGGAACTTCCCCCCCCAACGAAGGGTTTTCCTGGCAAAAATTCTGTAAATGCTTTTTAAAAGGAAAGGCTGGTTGCTTTTTTCTGAAGAAAAAAACCCGACCAGCGAAAGGGCCCCGCCAATAAAACCATGCAGGCAAAATTTTTAGTATAAAAAAAATTAGCCCCTAAAAAAACCCACAGGAAAACAATTAACAGGGCTTCCCTCTACAAGACCTCAACCATCGTATTTTTTCAGTTTCAAGTTTTGAAAAATGTCACTTTTTTTGTTTACTAACATACCAGGGGGACATTTGTTTCCCAAGTCGCATTTCAACAAACACATCCTCGTTTCATCAGTTACTGCATCTGCTGTGAATCTTACCTTCCCCTTTTTCCCCCCTTTACAGGAAAATAGCTGTTTGAACGCATGTTAAAAAAGTTAAAATCCTCTTTTCATCGGTGTGGGGCCCCCTTTTTAAAATGGAACTGACAGCAAGATTAAATTTGGGATAAAAAAACTCCAACTTTTACACTCACTTTTCTTCAAGTGTGTGTTCTCTCAGTCAATACTTTCCCGCAACGAAAACTTACCGAACACCACACACACTCTGGAAAGAGAAAAAGGAAAGGGTGTGGAGAGGGGGGGGGGGGGGGCACAACCAAAAAAGGGTTAACCCCCCCCATCCATTCTTTTCAAAAACCCCCTCAGACACGGAAGTTTTCCTTTAGCCCTTTTTTTTTCCCCCCAAAAAAAAGAAGTAACCTGAAATGGTATTTTCCACGCTTAACACCATCCTTTGAAAAACCTGAAAACTTCGTCGGTGGGTTGTTTTTTCCCCCGGGAAAAAAAAAGCGCGAAAACGAAATACAAATTCGGGAATGTCACCAGGGTTATCTAACTTCGTAAGGGGAGACAAAACAAAATGGAGGCTAAAATAAATTTTTGTGGGGTGGAAAATACTTTTAATCCGTCAATAAATTTT
>JAMYXO010002217.1:0-12500 GCA_033310375.1 Conus canariensis
TTTTGTGGAGAGTATAAAGATAGTATTGATCATGTGTTCTGGAATTGTCATTATGTACAATTGTTCTGGAATAATCTCACTGATTTAATGAAAGAAAGATGTATGAATGCACAAAATGTGCGGCTAACAGAGTCACTGATACTATTTGGTAATGATGCAGCAATTTCTAGTGATGTAATCTTTTATTTTATAATTCTCTTTGCAAAATACTATATATACACTTGTAAAGTACAAAACAGTCTACCACAAGTAAGTGCATTTATAAGGAAACTAAGGAATCGGTATAAAATTGAAGAACACATCGCATACTTAAAATTAAATCATGTAGATTTCACTGTGAAATGGTCAATGTACAAACCATTATTTGTTAATGATTAACTATTTAAACATCGCTCGATCTGTATCCTATGACCCATGTTCACAGATTTAAATGCTTTGTCAACTTTTAGTAACCTGTTATGCTTTGATCTCTGCACACACAGACTACCTAATGTTGCAGATGAGTCTGTACATATGTCTGTTCTGACATCATTATCTCTTTTATTGATGGTTATGTTTTTGTTTTCTGGCCACTGTGATTTACTTTGTGAAAGTACCTTGTGTCAACATATTGATTGAATGTAATCCATCCAGCGTCTCTCTCTCTCTCTCTCTCTCTCTCTCTCTCTCTCTCTCTCTCTCTCTCTCTCTCTCTCTCTCTCTCTCTCTTTCTCATCTTCTCTCTTTTTCTCTACCCCTCCCTCCACTTCTTCTGCAAAACCTACTTTTCTTTTCTTTTTTTTTTTTTTTCTTTTTTTTTTTTTTTTTTTTTTTTTTTTTCAAATGAGAAATGTGGAATTTTTTCTTGCTTGTGTGATTGCTGAATTCTCTTTTTTCCCCCAAAATTCCTTATGTATGTTCTGTGTTCATGTAAATGTTTGAAATGAAATAAAAAAAAAAAAAGTTAAAAAAAAAACAAAAAAAACATCGGGACTCTAGTCACGCAACATTTCAACCTGCCCAGCCACACCCTAGCCAACATGAAATGCATGGTGATAGAAAAAGTTTTTTCAGACAGCCACACGCACAGAATTTGTAGGGAAAAATTATGGATAAGAACATTGAAAACTATCCATCCTTTCGGACTCAACTCACTACAATAACTGTTCATGTTCTACGCCGCTTGACTCCTTTTGCCTCCCCCCACCGCCCCCCCCCCCCCCCCCCCCCCCTACACACAATACACACGCTCACACACACACACACACACACACACACACACACACACACACACACACACACACACATACACCCACACACTCAAACTCACTCACACTTACTCACACTAACACACTCTCATATACGCACACACTCCCACATGTGCGTGACGCGCGCACGCTTTTACACACACTTACTCAGTCCCTCTTCCTCATACTATCACGTCCCTTTGCTCCCCTTCCATTTGAAAGATTCGCCTGGTACGTGCAATTCTTTTTCTTTTTAGCTTCTTGTTTTAAGATAGTGAATTTTATTCACTTCCTTTTTATTCATGTATAAATGTTGTGTGACTCGCCGGCCAGTCAACTCACCACTGAGGAAGGCATTAAAGCCGAAAATTTTGGAAATCTTTTTATCTTGTCTGTTGTGGTTTTTAACTCTCTGTTATATATATATTATATATATATATATATATATATATATATATATATATATATATATATATATATATATATATATATATAACAAGTTTAAGAGGAATATTAAAATTATCTACAAATTTGTTTCTAGCGCTTGGCTATCGTCAGGATGGAGTTTGGGTTGCCCCCCGCCGGTGTTATATAGCGTGTGGGGCCCGGTTGCAGCTGTTTTTACGTGCGTGTTGGTTGCACGTGTTTTTTTTGTTTTCAGGTTGTTGTACAGGGTGTGTTCACTAGCAACGATTTCCATTTGTGCCTGCAGTTGTTTACTATTTCTGTTTTAGTATTAAGAGTTGCTAAGTGTGGTTTACATAGTATTAGCCATTTTTAGTTAGGCATAGGTTGCATCGTTTTGAAATATTGCTGTATGGTGATGCCCTTTTTATGATTTTCCAGGATATGTTATAGTTTATTTTTGCGTCTTTAAGTTTCCAAATGTATTTGCTCAATTCAGTTTGGTTTTTGTATTTTTCTTTGTTGAATGACTGTTTGTGGTTTGCATATCTGGTTTTGAAGTGGTTTTCAGCCGGCAAAAATATACATTACAGTATCCACACTAAAGAAAAAGAACTTGCACACCGCATGGACCTAAGTGACAGGATAGAAGCGACAGCAACAAAAGAAGCTTTCATAACACTCAACGATCACAAGCCCAACTTTCATACCAATCCAACATGTAGACTCATAAATTCATCCAAATCTGAATTAGGCAAAATAAGCAAGAAAATTCTGGAAAAAATAATAAAGAACGTAAAATCAAACTCTGAATACAACCTCTGGAAGAACACATACGAAGTTATCCAATGGTTCAAAAACTCAATAAACAAAATAATACAGTATTCATCACATTTGACATGGTAGACTTTTACCCATCTATAGATGAGGAACTACTCAACAGAGCACTGAAGTTTGCCAGTAACCACACAGACATAACAGGGTCAGAAATGGAAATCATTCTCCACACCAAGAAAACATTACTGCACAGCAAAAATGAAACCTGGATCAAGAAAACGAACAGAAACTCAACATTTGACGTAACCATGGGTGCAGAAACATGCGAACTGGTCGGGCTATTCATGCTATCCAGCATCAAGAAAAAAACTCGGAAAGCAAGTCGGACTATACAGAGATGACGGCCTTGCTGCACTAACCACCAACCCAAGAACCATTGAAAATAAGAAAAAAAGAACTATGCAAAATCTTCCAAAATCACAACTTAAATTTTACCATTGAAGCAAACAAAAAGGTAGTGAACTACTTAGACATAACACTGGATCTCAATAACCACATATATAAACCATACAAGAAACCCAACGACACACCTCTTTATGTACACATCAAAAGTAACCATCCACCATCTGCATTAAAGACCATACCCCACGGCATAAACAAGAGACTATCAAACCTGTCATGCAGTGAGAGAGTGTTCAACAATGCAGCAGTAGAATACCAGGAGGCACTACAAAGAAGTGGATACAATTACAAACTACAATACGACCCAGATAACAACACACAAAAAACAAGAAAAATCGAAAAAGAAAAATCATATGATACAACCCCCCCCCCCCCCCCCCCCCCCATACGACGGGAAACTCAAAACAAACGTAGGGAAAGAATTCTTCAAAATCTTAACAACTTCATTTCCAAAAGAACACAAACTGTCCAAAACATTTAACACAAACACTGTCAAACTATCGTACTCATGTATGCCCAACCTCAAGAACCTAACTGATGCATCCAACAAAATGAAAACCAACACAGCAAAGAAGGGTGAAGAAAGGAAATCTTGCAATTGCACCAAAAAAGAGCAGTGTCCACTAAGCAATACATGTCTTCACAACAATATTGTACACCAGGCTACCGTGACATCAGAAAATGAAAAAGAAACATACATAGGGATCACTGAAAACCACTTCAAAACCAGATATGCAAACCACAAACAGTCATTCAACAAAGAAAAATACAAAAGCCAAACTGAATTGAGCAAATACATTTGGAAACTTAAAGACGCAAAAATAAACTATAACATATCCTGGAAAATCATAAAAAGGGCATCACCATACAGCAATATTTCAAAAAGATGCAACCTATGCCTAACTAAAAATGGCTAATACTATGTAAACCACACTTAGAAACTCTTAATACTAAAACAGAAATAGTAAACAACTGCAGGCATAAATGGAAATCGTTGCTAGTTAACACACCCCGTACAACAACCTGAAACCCCCCCCCCCAAAAAACACGTGCAACCAACACGCACGTAAAAACAGCTGCAATCGGGCCCCCACACGCTATATACACCGGGGGTGGGCAACCCAAACTCCATCCTGACGATAGCCAAGCGCTAGAAACAAATTTGTAGATAATTTTAATATTCCTCTTAACACTTGTTTTAATGTTGCTCCCCTAGGGGTCGAGCACTTGTAGAATTGTTTTAGGCTTTTAACCACACTGATCTATATAATATATATATATATATATATATATATATATATATATTGATCACATGTGTATGTCTATGAGTATGCATACCTGGATGGTGGAAATTGTGTTTGGGTATATTAAAAAATATTATATATATAATATATAATTATGCTCTACATGTGATGTTATAATATGCTATATAATAATTATGTACATGGGGTGTGCATAAGAATAAGGTGGGATGGGGAAATTGGGGGAGGGGGTATAGAGAGAAAGGGATGGAGGAGAGGTAGCGGGAAAGGAAAAGAGCTGGAATGATTCAAACTAATCCATCAATCATCAATCATTTTCCTTTTCTCACCCCCAACCGGCATTATCACACCAATCCAACCATATTATCTCATTTATGACAATGGTCATCATCCTGTAGTACTGTAGATCTCACTTATGATAATGATCATCATCCATCAGTCATAGATCATTTCCTCTATTCCCCCAACTGGCATTAACATACTAAGGCCAGCACACTATTCCACTTTTGTAAATGACCATCATCCCACACTACTGTGAATCACACTCACACCATGACAATAAACATCATCCATCAATCATTGTTTACCTCCTTCATTCCCCCAACCGGCATTATTACACAAATGCCACAACATTATCCAAGTTATATAACAATGATCATCATCCTACAGTACTGTTGATCTCGAATGATCCATGATCATCACCCATCAGTCATCGACCCCCACCCCCACCCCCATCCACCTTCTTCCTGAACCGGCAGTATTATACTAATGCCACCACATTATTTGCTTTATCACAATGACCATCATCCTACAGTATCTCACTTATGACAATAATCATCACCCACCAGTCATTGACATCTTCCTTTATTCCCCCAACTGGCACTATTGTACCAGTGCTACATTATTCCACCTACATGACAATGACCCTCACCCTATAGTACTACTGATCCCAAATGTTCACCATCCATTAGTCACTGGACAAACTGTCATCCCATGATCACCTTCATACTGCAATATATATGGCAATGAGGAAGCTGACCATCTGGCAAAGAAAGGAGAACAGCAGCCCCAACTAGAACAGGAAGTCTCCTTCGAAAAAATCAAAAGTATTATCAAGGAGAACCAAAAACCAAAAAGGTAGATGGCTTGAGCAGCACCATACTTCAACAAGAGGGATGGACACTACCAGATGCCCAGATCAGACCTTTATGAGACTGAGGACAGGGCACTCCAGACTGAGACATCACATGTCCACTATATTCCACAATGGCAGGTCTTCAAATCATCAATGCAGTACAGCCCAACACACCTGCCAACACACCAAAGAAGGGAAAGCCCTATTGACCACTGGAGGGCCTTTGCCATACAGCAGCCTTCGCCAATACCTCCAGGGTTCCTACGTAAGTGAACAAGGAAGAAGACCTTCCTACTGTACTGTTGATCTCTAATGATCATCACCCATCAGTCATTGACCCCCCCCCCCCCCCCCCCCAGAGAGAGGCGATGGCGCGCCACGGGACTGACTGTGCACAGGGAAATATATCAAACTGCGAGAAATCATGTTACTGACATTGTTCATCAAGCAAAAACTTTGTTCTGTTCTTCAAAGATATTGGCCTGTAATACGGCCAAGCAACTATTTAATGTCACAAATAGTCTCCTAGGCAAAGTCAGCTACTCCCCCCTTCCCACCATCTTCCAAACTCAAGAGCTCCCTCAGAAATTCTTAGAGTTTTTCAATGGAAAAATTGACACTATCCGTGAAAAGCTAGATTCTACTGCACCTGTACATCCTCTGAATGACAAAGTTTACTGTGGACCTCCTTTGGCTTGTTTTAGTCCTGTTAGTCAAGACTATGTCAAAAAACTTTGTTTGCGATGCAGCCCTAAATCATGTGAACTTGATGCCATTCCCACTAACTTGCTCTTTCAGTGCATTGATGATGTCCTACCCCATCTTACTCATGTTATCAATACCTCTTTATCCTCTGGTCACGTTCCTGAAATCTTCCGGTCCGCAGTGGTACGTCCATTGATCAAGAAACCTTCATTAGATAAAAATGTTTTAAAGAATTATCGGCCTGTATCAAATTTGTCATTTCTATCAAAATTATTGGAGAAGATCGTTTTGGAACAAATTCTAGGACATCTCGAAAAGAATCACCTTTTGAATCCTCATCAATCTGCTTACAGACAAGGCCATAGTTGTGAGACAGCACTCCTCCGTATAGTCAATGACCTCCTCTGCGGGCTTGACGATGGGAACGTTTCCTTATTAGCGATGTTAGACCTCTCTGCAGCATTTGACACGATCGATCATAATATTTTGTTCTCACGGCTTCAAACTTCCTTTGGATTCAAAGACACAGCTCTCGACTGGATTATCTCTTACTTGACTGGACGGACTCAGACAGTGTGTGTACAGGGAAGATACTCAGACAGTTCTCCTCTTAGGTACGGTGTGCCTCAGGGTTCTGTACTTGGGCCAGTCCTTTTTGTGCTGTATGCTAGTCCTGTGTCTGACGTCATCAGTGGTCACGCCATGTCGCATGAGAGCTTTGCTGACGATACTCAGCTTCATCAGTCGGCTCCCATTGCTGAAACTGACTCACTGATTTCTCGGATGCGGGGCTGCATTGCAGACCTGAAGGACTGGATGACAACCAACAAACTACAACTAAACGACGACAAGACGGAACTCATGTTCGTGACAAAACAGCCTAACCATCCTTCTCTGCCTTCAACTGTCACTATCAACGACTGTGCTGTCTCTGTCTCCACCTCTGTCCGCAGTCTAGGGGTCATACTTGACCAATCCCTCTCCTTTGAGAAACAGGTTTCAAATATTTGCAAGATTGCCTATTTAGAACTAAGAAGAATCAGCTCTGTACGTCACCTTCTCTCTACAGATGCTACAGAAACTCTCATTTGTGCATTTGTCTTCTCTAGAATAGATTACTGCAACTCACTTTTGGCCGGCCTTCCAAAATACCTGATAGAAAGATTACAGCGAATCCAAAATCATGCAGCCCGAGTCGTCTGTAGAGCAAGAAAACATGCTCACATTTCGCCTCTCCTCCACTCTCTTCACTGGCTATCTATCTCAAACCGTATCTCGTACAAAATCTCAACTCTCACTTTCTCTGCTCTCTTTGAAAATGGACCTTCTTATCTCTCAGATCTCCTTAAAATCTACACCCCCTCTCGACAACTACGCTCCTGTGCTGACGACAGCCTTCTGCGAATGACTCGCTTCAGGACTACTACTGGTGAAAGATCTTTCTCTTTTCAAGCTCCAGCGACGTGGAACAGACTGCCAGACTGTCTCAGACATTCAGATTCTATCTCTTCTTTCAAGTCTAAACTTAAAACCCATCTATTTTCTCATAATTAGTCAATGCTGTGGGGAGAGGGGGGGGGGGGGGGGTACAACCTAACTCATAGCCGTCTGGGCCTTTTCAAATGTAGCGTATGTGTATGTTCTCTATTATATGTATTTGTTGTATGATTGAACGTTATAGGATTAAGTTTTTGTAGTGATATTTGAAGAATAAGTGAATGTCACATTGGTAGGATTAGGATTTGTTAGTTATTGTAGTAATAGTATTTGTAGTTGGGTGTAAGGTGTATTATTGTATATGAGAAGGGTGAATGTAGTATGACTTTGTAAAGCGCTTAGAGAAATTCGTTTGATTAAGCGCTATATAAGAAATCATTATTATTATTATTATAATGATTATCATCCTGTAGCACTGTTGTTATCAAATGGTCATCACCCAATGAGCTTTATTGTCATTATTTATATATTTATTCAAAACCCACTGTGTGTGTGTGTGTGTGTGTGTGTGTGTGTGTGTGTGTGTGTGTGTGTAGATGTGGATGAGTGTTTGTACATAATTATATACACAATGTATACACACATAGTATGTGTGTGTGTGTGTGTGTATGTGTGTGTGTGTGTGTGTGTGTGTGTGTGTGTGTGTGTGTGTGTGTGTGTGTGTGTGTGTAGATGTGGACGAGTGTTTGTACATAATTATATACACAATGTATACACACATATTATGTGTGTGTGTGTGTGTGTGTGTGTGTGTGTGTGTGTGTGTGTGTGTGTGTGTGTGTGTGTGCTTATATATGTGTGTGTGATAGTGTTGATTTCACCTGTGACAACGGTCACCATTCATCAGTCATTGATCAATTCCAATTTTCTGCTCAATTGGCATTATCATACCAATGCTATCATGTTATTTCACTCATGACAATGATCAACATCCTATAGCATTGTTTATCCCACTTATGACAAACAATCATCATCATCATCTTAAAAAAGAAAGAAAAAAAAAAAAAAATATATATATATATATATATATATATGTGTGTGTGTGTGTGTGTGTGTGTGTGTGTGTGTGTGTGTGTGTGTGTGTGTGTGTTTGTAGTGTGTGTGTGTGTGTGTGTGTGTGTGTGTGTGCGCGTGTGTGTGTGTGTGTGTGTGTGTGTGTGTGTGTGTGTGTGTGTGTGTGTGTGTGTGTGTGTCCATGTATTCGGCAAGTATGAGACTTGTTCTTCCAGATGGATGCTTTTGTTACTAGTCCTAATGACAATTTGTATTTGCTTATCCTTAATGCCAGATACTTAAGTAGTCTTTGTGCCACTATATGAGCTATGCTGATGTCTCATCTTGGCAAAGGCCTATCATTGGTACACCATTGCAAATATGACAGCAACATACTCTGTTTTAAAGAGTCCATGAAAAGCATTTTTTTCTTTATATCTTCTTTTAAATTGATTTCCAAAACATATCTGATGTTCTGTGGGCTGGAAATGTATGATCTCAAATGTCAATTGCTTACTTTTAATGTCTGGTATCAGTTTGGTCTTGATTTAAAAGATTACTGGTTTTACTGTCAAATATTTGCAAGGGCCTATCACTGATACGCCTTTGCAAATATTACAGTAAAACAAGATGCTGTTCGCTACTCCCAGACAAATAGGTTGTCTTTGTTGTACTCCCAGTTTTTAAAGAACAGGGAGTACTTTAGAATGGGAATGAAGAAATCCTGTGTGTGTGTGTGTGTGTGTGTGTGTGTGTGTGTGTGTGTGTGTGTGTGTGTGTGTGTGTGTCCGTAGTCAAAATGCGTTCCACTCGCTCCAGACAAAACTACTGGGCCGATCTTTCTGAAAATTTGTAGGTATGTTCACTATGGGTCACGGGTGATGCCCGATGTTTCAGTTCACCGTTACAGCCGTTACTAACGGCTGTGACGGCCTGTAACGCTTTTTCTTCTCCATGGAATATCTCAGAAAGTATTGGCTGATCTTTGTTAAAATTAGCAGGTATGTTCATTATGGGTCACGGATGATGCCCGATGTTTTAGTTTACCCCGTTACAGCCGTTACTAACGGCTATAACAGCCTGTAACGGTTTTTCTTCTTTATGGAATATCTCAAAAAGTACTTGGCCGATCTTTCTGAATATTTGTAGGTATGTTCGTTATGCGCCACGAATAATGCCTGATGTTTTAGTTTGCCGTTATAGCCGTTCGTAACGGCTGTAACGGCCTGTAACGGTTGTTCTTCTTTATAGAGTATCTGAGAAACCACTAGGCCGATCTTTCTGAAAATTTGTAGGTATTTTCATTATGGAACACGGATGATGCCCGATGTTTTAGTTTACCGTTAAATCCGGTTTTTCTTCTCCATGGAATATCTCAGAAAGTACTTTGCAGATCTTTGTGAAAATTAGCAGGTATGTTCATTATGGGTCACGGATGATGCCCGATGTTTTAGTTTACTCCGTTATTGCCGTTACTAACGGCTGTAACAGCCTGTAACGGTTTTACTTCGTTATTGAATATCTCAAAAACTACTTGGCCGATCTTTCTGAAAATTTGTAGGTATGTTCACTATGGGTCACGGATGATGCGCGATGTTTTAGTTTACCATATATACCGTTACTAACGGCTGTAACGGCCTGTAACGCTTTTGCCTTGGTGATTTATTGGTGATGGGTTGCCCAATTATCGGAGATTGGTGCTTGTATATGGTTGTGTCCATATTTGGTCTTGTGTACAAGCTGTTGGTGGTTATCAATTGATGATTGGAGGGATTTATAATCTAGAGTCTGTGCCGCTACACAGTTGTTCCCATATTGGAAACATGTGAACTAGTCGGACTATTCATGCTATCCAACATCCAAAAACAACTTGGAAAACAGGTCGGTTTGTACAGAGATGACGGCCTCGCTGCATTAAACAATAATCCAAGAACCGTTGAAAACAAGAAAAAAGAATTATGTAAAATCTTCAAAAAAACACAATTTAAAAATCACAATAGAAGCAAATAAAAAAGTGGTGAATTACCTAGACATAACATTAGACCTCAATGACCATGTGTACAAACCATACAAAAAACCCAATGACACACCAATCTATGTAAACATCAAAAGCAACCACCCACCATCTATACTAAAAACAATACCCAATGGGATAAATAAGAGACTATCCAACCTATCATGCAATGAAAATGCATTCAATGATGCAGAAACAGAATACCAAGAAGCATTACAAAAAAGTGGTTACAATTACAAACTACAATACAGCCCAGACAATAACACGAACAGAAATAAGAAAAACAGAAAAAGGAAGATCATATGGTACAACCCACCATATGATGGACAAGTAAAAACAAATGTAGGAAAAGAATTCTTTAAAATCTTGGCAACATCATTTCCAAAAGAACACAAACTGTCCAAAATATTCAACAAAAACACCATTAAACTATCATACTCATGTATGCCCAACCTCAAAAACATAATTGACTCATCTAACAAAATGAAAAGCAACATAAAAGAGAAGGGTGCTGAAAGGACATCTTGCAACTGTACCAAAAAAGAACAGTGCCCCCTAAGCAATAAATGTCTTCACAGCAATATTGTATACCAAGCTACGGTAACATCAGAAAATGAAAAAGAAACATACATAGGGATTACTGAAAACACTTTCAAAACCAGATACGCAAACCATAAACAATCATTCCAAAATGAAAAATACAAAAATCAAACAGAACTGAGTAAATACATTTGGAAACTCAAAGATAAAAAATAGACTACAGCATATCATGGAAAATCATAAAAAGAGCAACACCATACAACAATATATTTTTTTTAAAATGCAATCTATGCTCCACAGAAAAATGGTTAATATTATACAAACCATGCTTAGCAACTCTGAACACAAAAGTAGAAATAGTGAATAATTGCAGGCACAAGCGGAAATCTTTGCTGGCACATTCCACCCGAACAGGCCCTAACAAAAACCACAGGCCTCACGTGCAGCAAATGAGATCGGCACGAACACACTGAGATGAAATCAGGTCTCGCACGCCATAAAAGATCGTTGGCGTGCCACAAAAAAGACATCCTGAGGAGAGAGATATATCTTATATCTTGAAACAAGCTTGTAGATTGATTTTAGCACTCCATTTTTTAAATATATTTTATCAAAATATATATATATATATATATATATATATATATATAGAGAGAGAGAGAGAGAGAGAGAGAGAGAGAGAGAGAGAGAGAGGCGCTCCAGTACAAATCAAAACAAGTATCAGAACCTCGCCCACCTCTGATCGTGACACACAACCCTGCCAACCCACCATTGAGATCCTGGACACGAGAGCTACATCAGAGCCTCATCACCAACAGCGAGAGGATGAAAAAAGCAGTCCCTCAACCCCCTTTAGTGGCAGAAAGGAACTGCCACTCCTTGAGGACTATGCTCATGCCCTCTTGCCTACCAGCTCCTGTTGACGACTGTCCTGGATCCTACAAATGTGAGAAGGAAAAGTGTGTGTTGTGTCAGGTCCACCTTGTGGAATCCAATTCATTCAGATCGTCCAGAACGGGAGAGTTGTTCAGGCTCCGCAACAGAATGACATGCGAAACAAGCAATATCATCTACCTGCTGTTCTGTGACATGTGCACTGACGCACAATATGTTGGAGAGACAAAGAACAGTCTCAAAACAAGGTTCTACCAACACAGATCAAACATAAATAAGAACACGGGCACACACATCACATCACACTTCAACAGGCCACAACACTCACTCTCCAATATAAAATGTCTACCAATAGAGAAAGTGCACTCTGACACAAAACAAAAACGACTGCAGCGGGAGGCATTCTGGATAAGTAAATTGCAGACACTACATCCACTGGGTTTGAACAGTTTACAGTAACACGTCGCCAGCAACCATTTTTTGTGGAGCCAGAGTACCTTGAAGATCCTGACTATTTCTCCTGTACCAACATGTTCTCACCATCGATTGTTGCAGAGCCTGAATACGTGTTTGCAAAAACAGGTTTTCAC
>JAMYXO010002217.1:17500-24856 GCA_033310375.1 Conus canariensis
TTAGTCAACACGTCATGGTATTCTTTGACTAACTTCTGAAGCTGTCCTCTAAACCCGGCATCCTCCGTCCCAATCACGACGTCTTCCGCCGTCTCAGATGCGGTTAACGGAACTAGAGGAATTTCCTTCCCGATTGTGGGGATTTGTTCCTCAGCCTCTTCCTCTTGGTGTACAATAGAAGCCACCACTACTGGGGTAGATTCCTGCTCTCTCTCCACAAACATCTTGAGCAGGTTCACATGGAGCAACTTCTCTCGTCCTCGCACGCGCACCTTGTAGTCTGCCTCTCCCACCCTGGCGACCACAGGGAATGGGCCTTGCCATGCCAGTTCCAACTTACTGTTTTTCACTGGCCCCAGAACTAGCACTCTTTTTCCTGGCTGAATCACTCGAAGACGAGCCTTCCTATCAAAGTAGCGCTTATATGTCTTAGCTGCCTTCTTCAGGTTCTCCTGGGCCAGAGCACACGTCTCAGCGATTCGGTTTCGCAGTTCGAAGATGTAGTCAGCAGCTGTCTGAGTGTCCAAGCTCCCTGGCTTTGACCATAGGTCACGCAACACCTTCATTGGCCCTCTCACTCTGCGCCCATAAAGCATCTCGAAAGGAGAGAATCTGGTACTCTGCTGGGGAACCTCTCTGTACTCAAACAGGAGCGCTGGCACCCAGCGGTCCCACTCCTCTGGTTTCTCCTGGGTGAGCCTCCGCAGCATCTTCTTGGAGTGCCATTAAAGCGTTCCACCAGTCCATTGCATTGGGCGTGGTAGGGCGTGGTGCGCAGACCTTTGATAGACAATAACTTGAACACCTGAGTCATTGCCTCACTCGTGAACTGTGTACCTCTGGCAGTAAGTACAGACGCAGGGATCCTGGTGCATGACCACATGGCAAACAATGCCTCAGCCACGGCCTCTGCTGTGATAGTGTGAAGTGGGATGGCTTCCGGATAACGAGTAGCAAAATCCACTTGCGCCAAGATGTACCTACTGCCAGACGCAGACATAGGTGTAATAGGTCAGAGATAGAAAATATGTAGGTTCCACCCCACCACATTTTATTTTGCATGCACCCCCCCCCCCCCCCCACACACACACACACACCTTTTTTAACATAAATTTCTTCATTTTCTTGTCACTTTTGC
Source organism: Conus canariensis (assembly GCA_033310375.1). Classification (NCBI taxonomy): domain Eukaryota; kingdom Metazoa; phylum Mollusca; class Gastropoda; order Neogastropoda; family Conidae; genus Conus; species Conus canariensis. The sequence continues at coordinate 18,639 of JAMYXO010002217.1, forward strand.
CAAAAACTAACACCTTTTTTTGCAAAAAAAAGTTAACGCACAAAACCCTCCAAAAATGAAGGATTTAATGTTTTAAAGTGGGGCTTGCGTGCAAAATAAAAAGAGGGTGAAGTGGAACCTGCATATTTTCTATCTCTCCGCTCTTCTGATTCTTGCGCAAACAAGAGGAACGGCCTACTTAAGTTTTTTAATTGGTGTTGATAATCTAGTTAAAAAAATGAAGCCCGAAGTTGCAGAGCTTATTGATATATTTAGAGATTGGGAGATGGAGGAAAGAGGGTGGGGGTTGATAGAGAAGAGTTTAAAGAAGTAATTACGGATCTTTTTGAGCGCGTAGATATGCGGGAAAGCGTAAGGAACGCCATCAGTAAACTACCGCATTCTTGGCCTCATCCGGTTATAAAGTTGTTTGCCATTTTAATTGATCAAATAGCTCCTGAAGATTTTGATCTGACTGCTTCTACTGACCCTGAAGGAGTAACTATTCACTTTAATTCAGGTCAATTTTTACGACTAACAACAACAAATGCTCACTGAATCCATCTATTTTTAATAGTAAAGTCAGTCAAGTTAATCTTTTAAAGTACGTTCTTGAGCTTTTAAGTCAGTTCTGCAATGACCTATAGCGTATGAAAACTCAGGATTAACGTGAGTTCGCTTGTTATTGTTAGAGACTAGTGATTTCTTATTAACAGCAGTTGTGTTTACTTGATGAAGAGTAGAGCGCAGATTAACATTTGTATGATGAAATACTTTGTTTTCAAAGAGAGCCTGCTTGTAGTTGTCGTGACTTATATTTTTTTTTACAACTTCTTTACTTATGCCCTTAGCTTTCTTCATTTCAGAGGCCTGGCTAGCAACGCTATACATCTTTGACCGTAAGCCAACACATTCTTGTATAACTGTCCCATTAAGTTCGTCTTTAAACTTTCCAATTACTTTCTTGTTTACAGCTGAATGTAAAGGGCTGTCTTTTGGGTAGTCACATGTGTCGTACCATCCATCAGCTCCTTTAGCTACCTCTGCTTCTAAGTCTTTGTAAAAATCTTCTGTTGGAACATCCAGAATAAAAGAGTCAGTGTCTGTGTAAAGGTCTCTGGACTCTGGGTACAGCGGTTTAAAGTAGTCGTACAAAAATTCTAGCATTAACAGCTTTGACAGCTCTAACACAGTAAACCCAATAAACACCGGCTTGTCCAACCTTACATTCTGTTTCTTCATCATAATGCCAACCAGGCAGCCGCTAAATCTTCTAAAGTCTTGGTAGCCGGGTTTAGAGACCAGCTTAATTGCTTGTTTTTCTTTTGTAACTAATCTTACATCTTTACGCTTGTGTGGGTTCTCCATGGTTTTGCCAAAACAACTATTGTTCATTAGCTTAAAAAGTCTCTTTCTGAAGCATCAGTAGCCGCAGTCCTCAGCTGAATATTCTTCATGATGTATGGCCTCATAAAGGGCTCTTGGTCAAACTCTATAATCTATGAACGCAGTAAGTTTTAGTCCGTGTCTTAAGTAAAACTGTAGCAGCCTGTAATGACATACGTACTTAGTCTTGTGACGAAGATTAGGCACGAGTTTGGGCGGTTCGTGGGGCTCATCGTTACTCTTTCTGCTGCTAGAGGATAATCATTGTGAAGGTCATGCAATTCTGTAGGATATTCTAAGTCTACCTCTAAGATTAGTCCTATTGGATAGTCGGGTGTAAGACACGGTAGATAACTTAACATATTATTAACGTCAAGAGGTCCTACGAACATTCTAAAGTTTCTTAATGGCAGTGCCTGGCTCATGGCCCACCCATACAGATTGTTAGCGTCTAAGTACATTAGATAGTTAGATGGTTTAGCTGGGTCATAGTCATCTAAGTACTTGTTGTTGGCTTTGCAGTAAGGGTGCGAGGCCATGCTAATGCCTCCTCTCAACCCATCTTCAATCATCTGGAGTGTATCCAGATCATATACTAAGTCAATCTCAATGTCTGTAGACTTTAAGAATGCGTCCCAAGACAACCCCGGGGCAGAAATGTAATGTGCTGAATCTAGGCCGTAATGTTTCATGCATGTAGATCTGTAATTCTGAAACACGTCTGCCAATAAACACACATCAGCCATCAAGTAGTTATCGTGATAATCGCCCAGTGTTTGGCAGTGTAATTCTGTCCAGGCTTTCTGTGCATATTCATAGTCAGCGTCAGTTATACTTTTGCCTGTAAGACGGCTGTAAAAGTCTTCTTTTGCTGGCAAGGCTGGCTCATCAAACCTTTCCCACGAGTCCATGTATTCATAAGGGTAAACGCCTTTACGTACTAAAGCCGAGTCAAAATATTTTTAGTGATTGGGAAGTCTTGTAGAGATTCTGCTAATTTGCTTAAACTCCCCATCAGATGTTGGGCAGAGTCATAGAAGGATAAACAGTCTACAGTAAAGGTCATGTACTTTTCTGATGACTGTGCAATGCAGCTAACCCTTTTACATTCAGAAGTTATTGCTTGCATGCTGAAATGAGAATCATAGCCTCGTAAGTTATGAACGAAGATTGGCAGCTTCCATGCTTTAGGGTCAACCTTAAGCTGAATATTACAGCTCTTGTGTGCAGCTCCTCTGAATTTGCCAGTAATGTGATCGTGGTCTCTTACAGTGTCACCTAATAACTTGCATTTGCATATCCAACAGTGTGTAGATGATTCATAGCGCCTTTGATCTTCGGGAGTCATCTTAATGTCTGAGAGATTCAGCTGAATAGCGAATTGATTGCGAAGGTGTTTCATGTGTTGTAAAATCGACCAGCTGCGTTGGGGCCTCTGTAAAGTTCTGGTTCTGTGTGCCCGCCGTCCGACCTAACAATAACAAACGCATAAGAACAAATCTGATGGTGGGTTAATAAGGCCGTTTTTTGTTCTTCTGGTTCTTGAGGTCCACAGTACTGTGGCAAAATCGCTTCAAAGTCAGCATAAACTACGTATGGTCTCATCTGCATTTTGTGCACGTTTTTAAAACTAACTTTAGACCCTGGTGGGGGCGTAAGAAGTTCGGTTTTACAGTCTACAAAACTTTTACAATGTTTCTTATGTTTGGCAGCTGCTTCTATAGTGGGGATTCTGACCAAACACCTTCTACAAAGCTCTTGTTTAGATGGGTTCTTTGTAGTATAAGCCATAAGTCTGCTTATTGATCTGATTAATACATAATGGCTCTTGGAACCATCTGTAAACAGTATCAAGTCTACATGATTCTTAAGGGATTCGCCTAAAGTGGGGCGTTAGGTGAAATCCTTAGAGGCAATAGATTGTCTACTACAGACCATGTGTATACGTTTACGGTTATTGGTTTGTTTTGCTCTTCAAACTGGCTGATATATTCTATGCTTACTGGAAAGTTTATGTCTTTGAAGTTCAGTTCATGTGTGTATGCTTCATAATTAGATACTCTGTCTGCATGATTTTTAACAGGATGTAAATGTGCCAAAACACACCACATGAAACATAAGTTATCCGAATTATGTATGTTTAAGACTGCCCGTTTTAAAACTAACTCTCTTGGGAGAGAAATGTAAGAATTACCGACTATGGGCTTGAATTCTGTTTGTTTTAATTTGATTTCAAGGACTGTTCCTTCAGACCAGCCAGAACCGCGTAATTTCGCCTCCTCACTCGCATGGTTAAACTGTGTAAGCATGTAGTCAGCCCATTCAGAATTAAAGTCGTGACAGCTGATTACTTCTTTCTGTTTAGTTGACACCCAGACTTGCATACTACTGTCATCGGGGGTTATGTATTCAATCAGAATGGTTAACATCACTTTTACTGGTGGGTCGATCTGAAGAGACTCCGGGATTTTACTTATAGCATGTGTTACGCTTTCTTGAACATTTGTGGGGTTAATAATGTCCATATCTAATTCACTGAACATATTGTCTAATTGTTTGCCGCCGCCTTCTAACGACACGTTGTTGGGCAGTTTTTTAACCCCAGATTTACTTGTGGGCTCCATTTGAAAGCTGCAATATTTACGTCAATTAACAAATAATGAATTAAAGAACTTGACTTGTACTTTACTTAAGAACTTAACTAGTACTTGACTTGTACTTTACTTAAGAACTTAACTAGTACTTTACTTGTACTTTACTTAAGAACTTAACTAGTACTTTACTTGTACTTACTAACTTACTGTACTTAACTAGTACTTAACTAGTACTTTACTTAAGAACTTAACTAGTACTTAACTAGTACTTAACTTTACTTGTACTTTACTTATACTTAACTAGTACTTAACTAGTACTTAACTAGTACTTAACTTTACTTGTACTTTACTTATACTTAACTAGTACTTAACTAGTACTTAACTAGTACTTAACTTTACTTGTACTTTACTCGTACTTTACTTAACCAATTAACGCCCTCAGGACGGAGACCTTACTATTTTGTTACGCTCTTCTATCTCAAGCACTACTAATAAATCAGAACAAACAACTGGTTTTCCGTCTGGGTTAGTTATTTTTACGTCCAATGAATTTATAGACCCTTCAACTAATTCCTTAAATTGACTGTTTTCACCAAATGTGTTTAACTGATAATCGCAATAACCCACCTTAGTTGATGGGAGTGCTCTTAGAACTGTAGATGGTTGGCCATTATACAAATTAGTATCTGTTTTTAATTCATTTAAATGGACATACAACCTTGGGTTAATTAGAAAATCGGATGGTCTACTACCTACATACTCATAAAGACCACTTTCTACGTACATATGTGTTTTAATATGATACGTTTCACCACTAGTATAAAAGCCCAAAATTCGAGCAAGGCTTCTAGGAAAAACGTACTCCCTTCTTTCGTCTGGAAAGTGCATAGTAATTCTGAGGTTTGCCTCATTAATTTTTAACTTAATGCCAAAATTGCTAAATACTTCTTTTAGAGAACAAAAGTTGTAGTAACCATCAGGTATTTTTAACTGCTTTAATACATTACCTTGTTCGTCCTTAATATCCACCCAGTTATTCTTAGCTTTTTCAGATATGTTAATCCACTTTATTTTAAAACCAATTTCTCTAAGAGCAACCCTACTATCACCGCGCCTATTGTCAGTTGGATACTTTAAGAACACACGCGTGTTTTGTTTAGTTACATAAATGTGCATCCTTTTTAAAAAAAATTATTTTAAATGGAACCTTTTAAATACAATGAAAGTGCCACTTACGATGTAGGAGGGTTTATGAGCCCAAATCTTTGGACTTCAGTGTCCTAACCATCGCAGTAGATGAATCATATGGCTTCCAAGTCAGACTTGTAAACCCACTAACTAGATATTTAAATCCTCCAATAAAGAGTGATAGTGTGCCATCAGCATGGTCAACCCACCCTATGGCTTTTTACCAGAATCAGTTAAATTTTGCAGTTTACTGCTCAACCACTGGCTGCGGTGTTTCATATGCAAACCATTTAAACCACCCCAATCTCTTAGTAAGGTCAGTATATAACTTTCATGTTTATTACCAGTATAGACGCATACTAACTGAACTACAGGTACGCCTCCCCAACGACAACGCGTTTAATCCATTTCTCAGCTCAATGGACAATAATGCATATGAAAGAATCTGCAACGAATTTAACATTAAACCTTCAACTGACTTTAGACAAAAGTTAGACCGCAATCACGGGTTAGGCACATTGTATTTGTGGGGTCAACATAGAGAATATGATTTTGACTACTGGCCTGGCCACACCTCTTTTCAACCAAACAAGCAAGTTAGATTGGGATCAATAGAACAAAAACACCCCAATGCTTGGGCAACATTTATCTTAGATGAAAGTAAAGGCCTAACAATGCCAGGAGTGCAAAGACTCAATGACTCCATACGGACGTACGTTTGGTGTCTATTAGGAGCGCAAGCACAGACCAAGTCTAGCATAGTGGATCAATGCACATGGTATAATATTCATACGACATTTCCATCTAGACAAGTGCATATGGTATAATATTCATACGATATTTCCATCTAGACAAATGCAAATCTAAGACGATGAAGGTAATGAATTATGCACAAAATATTTATCAACTGGAGCATGCATTAAACATGTACATGCATGAAATGAGCTTCATATTCCGGAGAGAAAACACTAATAACCAATTTCTAACGGCGAGAATCCGGCATCATTGCTACAAGTATTAGATGACAAAACTTCACGACATTCACAAGACGAAGGTTTTGGATACTCACTT
>JAMYXO010002218.1:5000-24824 GCA_033310375.1 Conus canariensis
CAATTGGCACACACACACACACACACACACACACACACACACACACACACACACACACACACACACACACATTTTCACCATCGCCCATGAATTTCTTCTTTGCTCCACCCGCGTAGAGTTTATTTTTCCCTATTGCCAAGAGAAAATCGAAGTCATGGAACCTCATTAAAGCTACATAATTGAATAAAATCAAAGAAAGAACAATAGTCGTAACTTCTTTACAAAGAAATAATATAGTTGAAACTATCTCTCTCTCTCTCTCTCTCTCTCTCTCTCTCTCTCTCTCTCTCTCTCTCTCTCTCTCTCTCTCTCTCTCTCTCCCAGTCCCGTTTGAGCAGGCAAGCCTATGATATGATGCTTTTAGAAATGGAAAAAGGTAAAGAAAACTGGACTCATAAAATAAAGAAAGTCCTTTCAGAACAGGGTTTTGGAATAGTGTGGGTGACCCAGGAAGTAGGAAATGAGCAACAGTTCATTGCGGATTTTAAAGACAGGCTTATTTGTTCTTTTAAACAGAATTGACACTCAGATTTGGAAAGTAAAGAAAAATATCGCTGGTTTTTCTCATTTAAGAATGTGTTTCATTCTGAAAAGTTTCTCCATTTCATAACAGATAAATGGCACAGAATAAATTACGCAAGATTTAGGTCGAAAACTTTAGGTTTTAATGCGAGCAAAAGATGGTTTGAAAGTGAAACATCCACAGGATCTCCTTGTCCTGCATGTAGACACATTATTGATGACGAGCACTTTCTGTTCCACTGTACTGCTTTTAATGAAGTGCGGACAAATTGTTCATTTTCCCAGTTAGATAGAGCGAAAAGACAAAATGTCGCTGTCGTGTTATCATCAGATGATGAACTTGTAATTAAATCAGTTGCGAAATTCATCGCGGAAGCATTGAAAATTAGACAGATGAAGGATAGTGAAATTTAAGATAATGCATTATAAGAGATATCTGAATGAATATTATCAGTCATCGCATGTGGAAGAGATCATAAGATACAATGTCATCATTTGATTGAGTGGATGGTCGAGTCAGTCTTAAGATTATTTTTTTTTAACCTTACTGCATTACTCCTGTGCGTGAGAACATAAGGAAATGTTACGAATTTATTTGTTTTTGTTAACCTTTGATTTGATACACACTAGGGATGAATGTGTACTATTTGTTTGCAGGAAAGGAAGAGGGAAATGTTATTGTTCTGTTACCTCTCCCCGCTTGTCAAAAGACCCCTTTGGTAATGACAATAAAATATCAAAGTGTCTCTCTCCTCTCTCTCTCTCTCTCTCTCCTCTCTCTCTCTCTCTCTCTCTCTCTCTAGCTTACACATACACACAAAAGCTCTCTCTCTCTCTACAGACACGCAGCACGTACACACACACACACACACACACACACACACACACACACACACACCCGCGCGCGCGCGCACGTCTAACATACACATATAAACATCGACATACATGCGTATGTGTGCATCTACAGAGCACACGCACAAACGTGCGCATGCACGTACGTGCGCTCTCGTGTGTACACACACACACAACACACACACACACACACACACACACACACACCACACACACACACACACACACACACACACCTGAAGAGGCATCAGAGGGTCAGATCTGGGGCTGCTGTTCCAGGAATCCAGGGAAATCCAGGCGAGGATCACGTCCACTCAGAACACACAACTCATCACGGACCGTAACACAAAATAATCCATTACATTGGGGGAAAAGACCTTGTCACATTTATGTTGGGGAGCAGGAAATGTTTACTCCCCATACATCAGAGATCCTGGTACTATGCAATTCACTAACAGACCTTGAAAACAAAATCCAGGGATATTCAGGCGAGATGACGTCCACTCAACACTCACAACTCATCACAGACCATAGGACAAAACAATCCATTTACAATAGGAGAAAAAGAACTTGACCCATGTGTTTTCTAGACCAGGAAATGTGTACCTCTCCCATGTCTGAGATCCTGGTTCTAGAAAGGTCACTACCTGACCTTTAAAACGAAATCCTGGGATCCTGCCCACGAGACCTGGTCCAGAGTGGGAACGAGAATCCACGCTGACACAGGAATAGGTGAACAGCATACCAGTCCGCAGTACCTGAGCTCCGGGCATCCAGACGTACCGTTGACAGAGCTGGTCCTAGTTTGGGAGGTTCTTCGAACCATCCACACTGTACAAGGTAGGCAATTCCAATTTGACTCGTCCATGAACTTTGCAAACTTACGGGTGTAAAGCAGACAAGTACATAAACAAGTTTTGACATGTTGCCCAAGTGTTGTGGAGGAGAGAGAAGACCGGGATGATCATCTCCCTTGTTTGCTTTGTGCCTGAGCTGCTTCTAGACACGATAGCACAGGGTGTGCTCCCAATGCCCCGTGCCTTGGACGAGATGTGACTATTCCTGCGGATTGGATGTATGGTTTGGAATCAGCAGTGTCTGCTGTTCTGATTCGTGCACTGTTGAAAATGTAGAGTGGGTAAGGAAAACCATGCAAGATAACTTTTCATTGGCTCATGAGTATTTGCAACGCGCGTCTGAGAGGCAGAGACAGCGCTGTGATAAGAATGCTCCAACTCGCTCCTTCAAAGAGGTGACTGGGTTCTGCGTGTTCACCCACCGGAGGTGTGCAAAGACAAGTTAACTGCACAATATGTTGGCCCTCGCCTGGCTCTGCACAGGGTCTTTGAAGCCAGTTATTGTATTCAAAGAAATTTCACATCTTCTGAAGAAGCAGCACTTGTTGATCATCTTGAGCCTTGTTGTTCAGACCCCCGGATTCTCTCTCTATTCTTGGTTTGATTAGTCAGTCCAGATGGATGACTGGACCAAGAAGAAGTTCTTCAGCAACAAGAGCCGGTAACTATGTGTGACTTCATTGATCCACTGACCTTGCGACGTTGTGAATGAATTCGCAAGCTAGGCCTATCTGTCAGAATGCGTGACTGCACAGACTCGAAGATAATGTGTGAATTTTAAAATGTAAATTGTTTGACACAGAGTAGAGTGGAGTGATCTTTGGGTGCATATCAGCTGTGTGTTCTTTCCACTTGTTTGGATGGATTGTGATTTCTTTGTTTGTTTGTTTTTAGGGTAAGTGTATCTTGATTTCCATGTCCATGTTGTTGTTGTTCATAAAGTCTGAAAACATTCTGTAATAATTCATACAACTGGGAGTTTGGAGACTATACTTTCTTTGCAAAGCGGCTGTATGTGTAACACAGGGTAACGCATTTATTTGCATAAAAGGGTGTGTAACTCAAGAATTTTTGTTGGTGTACCGAAAGGGACTTATTTTCCTTGGATAGATGAAAAAAATCTGAAGGGAGAGAGGGGTAGAGGGAGAAGGACTAATGAACCCGGGAACTTAATGAAGTTGACGGCTGAACACAGATTAGTTTGTGTTGCCAGATCGAGTTGAAACCGTTTGTACTGAAATGTGGTGATCATTTTTAGTCCAGTTGGATGCCATAAAACTTAGTTTGGCAGCTATCCCCCCCCCCTTCCCCTCCCTCTTTCCCCCACCACCACCACCACCACATCACCACCTTTTATGTATTGTATTTCTAAAACAGTCTTTTTTTTCCTAATTATTGGCAGGCAATGCTTGTGTGTTGAAAAATGATGATAACTAATGTCTGAGGTTTTATTTCGACTGTCTTTTCGGTATATTCCATATGTTTGGCTAAAGCCCTGTAGCAGAGCTATACAAGAGTACTACAGGATGTCTTATAACTCAACACCAATCGCATTTCAGATTTTTATTCGTTTCTGTTGTTTTCCGTCCCAGTATCCCTTTTCACGAAAATTCTAATTGATGTTGATGTCGGAGCTGGGAGAACTGAGTTCGAACCATTTGTACGTCGGATTTTTTTTTTCCGCTTGAAAACCTCTCTGTCCACCCACCCTGTCTGTCCACCCACCCTCTGTCCCCCCTTTGTCCACCCAGCAGCAACAGGCTACCTGATTCAGTTCAGGCCTGAAAAGGCGACGGAAAGAGCGATTGGCCTCGCCTTCCATTATGCTGTGCTCTTGACATGTGAGCTGTGCATGTGACCAGTGAGGCATGTGGAGCTGTGTATGTGACCAGTGGCATGTGAGCTGTGTATGTGACCAGTGGCATGTGAGCTGTGTATGTGATCAGTGGCATGTGAGCTGTGTATGTGACCAGTGGCATGTGAGCTGTGTATGTGACCAGTGACATGTGAGCTGTGTATGTGATCAGTGGCATGTGAGCTGTGCATGTGACCAGTGACATGTGAGCTGTGCATGTGACCAGTGACATGTGACCTATGTATGTGACCAGTGACATGTGAGCTGTGCATGTGACCAGTGGCAATATGAGCTGTGTATGTGACCAGTAACATGTGAGCTGTGTATGTGACCAGTGACATGTGAGCTGTGTATGGACCAGTGACATGTGAGCTATGTATGTGACCAGTGACATGTGAGCTGTTATGTGACCAGTGGCATGTGAGCTGTGTATGTGACCAGTGACATGTGAGCTATGTATGTGACCAGTGACATGTGAGCTATGTATGTGACCAGTGAATGTGAGCTGTGCATTGACCAGTGACATGTGAGCTATGTATGTGACCAGTTACATGTGAGCTATGTATGTGACCAGTGACATGTGAGCTATGTATGTGACATGTGAGCTATGTATGTGGCCAGTGGCATGTGAGCTATGTATGTGACCAGTGACATGTGATGTGGTGTGTATGTGACCAGTGACATGTGAGCTATGTATGTGACCAGTGACATGTGGGCTATGTATGTGACCAGTGACATGTGAGCTGTGTATGTGACCAGTGACATGTGAGCTATGTATGTGACCAGTGGCATGTGAGCTGTGTATGTGACCAGTGTCATGTGAGCTCCTGACTTGCATGCTACAATTCTGAGTAGCCGAATTTGAAACAAACGCATCGATTTTTTTTTAAAATTAGGTTTAACGCAGCACCTGTGCCCAGTGTGTTACCAGTTTAATGTTGTGAAATACATATTTGAAATATGAAAATTTATGTATGTCATCCGTAGATATTCTCATTATATATATGTTAAAATCTCTTCGCACTGCTTTCTTTCTGCGCATATGTAAGCTCATATCACCGAATAAAATGCGTGAAGGAAAAAAAAAAAAACGAAAACCAAAACAAAACAAAAAAGCTGTAAAATACCATGCCAGGTTTCTTTTTGATAATCTTTAATAATCTTTTTTTTAACAGTCTGGAGACGATGCAGTGAGATTGTAACCTGCACGCTGTCCAGTGTGGGCTCTGTCTGTCTAACAGTATCATGAGATTCGATCTTCTTGTGGCGGTGAAAGTTGTTTGATTAAGTTTTAATTTTTCTAGGAAAAAAAAGTAAAAACCAAACATAGGAATTGGGATGGGGACGGTTTGAAATTCAGCTCAGCAGCTGGCCTGAATGATGAACTCATGATATAAACTCATGATTTAGATCTTTAAAAAAAGTGTTGTATTAATAACTGCATCGGTGATTCACCAACTAACAGCCTATATAGACCCTGAACTGAGTGGCACACCCTGATCAGACATGATCAGGACAGTAGGCAGCGTTTCGATCAAACAGCAGTGTGGAGTGACAAGAAACACAACATAACCGTGTTCGAAAACAGTTAACTGAATGAACAATAGTGTGAGCACTTGCTGAATGAACAATAATAGTGTGAGCACTTGACCTTTACCTAATGTCGCTTCCGATGACAGTGTGAGCACTTGACTTCACCTAATGTCGCTTCCGATGACAGTGTGAGCACGACCTTTACCTAATGTCACTTCCGGTGACAGTATGAGCACTTGACCTTTACCTAATGTGGCGCCCTTCGTCGATGACAGTGTGAGCACTTGACCTTTACCTATGTCACTTTCGGTGACAGTATGAGCACTTGACCTTTACCTAATGTCACTTCCGATGACAGTATGAGCACTTGACCTTTACCTAATGTCGCTTCCGATGACACTATCCCCATGAAGTGACCGCCTCATGGTCCATCCATTTCACAGAGGCTGAGTCTTGACATGGGTTGTTGAAGATTCACATTGCCAGCCAGAGGGTGAGACACAGTACAGCCTCTGTGAAATGCTGGGTCTTGAGCCCCAGGGCGTCAGGAATGTACAGTCAAAAGTGACATCGTATAAAGATTATACTTTTTTTTTCTTTTACAGTGTATGGGTCCCTTGTGACCCCTGTTGTTGGAAGTGTGGATTTCGAATGATGTAACTGAGTACTCGTTTATCTTTTCACTCAGGAAAACAAAAATTAGCAGACAAACAGATGACTAGGGTTTGACTAATACCAAAATTCTCGTTGGAATGTTTAGAATAGTTCAACAAGATCTCATGGTTTTATTGTGTTCTGGGTGATGTGTGACCCAGGAAGCACAGCAAAGGTTAATACGACGGAGCATGGTGGTGTTCTCTGGCCATTTAGAACAGAACAAACACGTGCAATGTTTGTCACAGTGTACATTTATTTGGTTTACCTCCACCCCACCAGCCCCTCTCTCCCGCCCATCCATCCCATCCCATTCCATGTTGCTCTCTGCTCTTTGCTCTGGGTGTGACGTGGGATTCGGGCGGGTGTTACAAGGGGTGCATTAAAGGGATTTTCACAGGTGTTACAATGGATTTGGGAACGGTTTACAAGAGATCAGGATCAGGACTTTTACATTGCTGCAAATGAGTTACAGGGGATTGGAGTGATGTTACAAGGAACTTGGGAAGGTGTTACAAGGAATGTGTTCCATGGAATTTAGATAGAGATGTTGCGAGGGATTTGAGGAAGTTTTGCAAGAGATTTAGGGTGTTACAAGGGATGCACAACAGGAGATTTTGGGGAGGTTCTATAGGGGATGTGTTAATCAACTGTTAAAAGGGAATTGTGAGAGTGTTACAAGGAACGTGTTGCGTGTTATTTGGGGAGATGTTACTAGGAATTGGAGCAGTTATACAAGGGATCTGGAGGGGTTATACAAGGGATGTGTCAAAGGGGATTCTTATGGGGGGAGTTACAGGGATTTTGGAAAGTGCTGCAAAGGTTATCTGGGAGGTGTTGAAAGTGATCGGAGGGAGGCTACAAACAGTTTGGGGGTTGGGGTGTGGGGCTAAACTGGATTTGGGGAAGTTTGATAGGACGAATTGTTACAGGGGGGTTGGGAGGAGTCACAAGGGACGAGGGGAATTGTTAATTGGGGGGCGGGGGGATAATACAGGGATATTTGAGAGGTAACACATGAGGTTTGTGGAGGTCATGATAGAGCATCTCAGTGTGTGAAACTTTTTGTCATTTTTGTGTATATCTTCTGCCTGTGTATGTATAGTGTCTTTTACGGTCAGTATTCCCCATCTCTCTAGCCATGTGTGGACGAGTCACGTGGTATTTGTTCTCCCGTTTGATACCTAAGTGGGAAAACAATGAAGATTTATATTTATTTTTTTCTGGAAAGAGGTATTTTCACATACACACACACACACACACACACACACACACACACACACACACACACACACACACACACACACACACACACACACACACGCACGCACGCACGCACGCACGCACACACACACATGCTTTTTGTTTAGGTTGAGTTTGATGCAGAAGTATTAATCTAACTGTATGAATTATGTTGATTTTGCTTGTCATGTTTGCAAAGCCTTTGAGGACAGCAGATTTGCTTGTTTTATGTGGCAAGTTGCGGTTTTTAATGGCTTTTTGTTGTGCTGAGAGAAATTCTTCAAACTGATGCGAGTCAACGAACGTCCCTTCAGCTAATACTCCCTGTGATTATAAAGTAAATGTGATAGAAGTATAGTTTGTTTTTTAATAGATCAATACAAATTGTGTCCCCTGCCAAATATTTCTTTGCTTGCTTGCATTGGTTATTTCATATTGGTGTGTAGCGGATTAAGACTGCCCTGCTAGTCTCATTTTCTGCTTCCCTCCAGAGACATTTCTCTCACGCCGCCGATTCCAGTTCCTCCTTACACTGCCGCACCCAGCCACATCCTGTTGTAGCCTCAGCACCAGCAAGCCACAGGGAGCAGTCCGCATCAGGTCATGATTGAGGAAGCTCGCCAGAAGAGACACTGAACCACTGCCAGTCACTCTGATGGTGGTCAGTTGAGTCTGAATTTGTTCAGCGTATGCAGAACGCTACCTACCAATTTTTTCCACTACTGAGGATGATACTGCATAGCTGTGAAGCCACTGTCAGTTTCTGTTGCCAGAAAGCACCACCATCTCCACCATCTCCACCATCCTAATGACAGTCCCTATGAGCTTTTCAACTGCAAGACAAAAACAAAAATGGCAAAGGCATAGATACAGAGAGAACATTGAAAGGAAGGTTGCTAGAAACACCTACAATAAAGGGTAAAAGAAGTTGAGACCTTTTCTTTCTTTTTTTTTCTTTTTTCTTTATGATTGTATGGTCAGTGAGAATGACAAAGACAACACTGTGGAGTTCATCAATGGTCTTTGAGTACATGCCAGGCTGTACTCTGACATTCCATGTACACAACATTCTGGCATCAGGCAGGCAGGCCTAAGAGGTGTAGACACACGCGGTGTTGATCGGAAATGTGAGCAACACACCTGTATGAAAGTCGAACCTGTAGTTGGAGTCTTCTGCTACGAATCCATTGCATTCTCAACAGCTATATAGATTAAAAAAAATAAAATAAAATAAAGAATTCATAAGGCTCCGCTTTAAATTATTTTTCAAATTTATTTAGATTTCTGCCTGCAGTCACCCCACTTTGCAAATTAAAAAAAAAAAATTGAATCAAGAGATGTGCTTCTGCTGGGACTCAAACCCACAACCTCTTGAACTGCAATGATTTCTTTTTTACATGAACTACCTGCCTCAGCATCGTGTGAAAAGATCATATGAGATGGTGGATGAACGCCACAGTGTGTTGACAGAGTTATCACTCTGACATGCACCACTCGACATTCAAGGTCTGGTGTGGCCAACCAACCCTGAGGAACAGTTCAATGGCAAGCCTCCAACGTTGGCGGAAATCAAGAAGGTGGTCGACAAAGCCAGAGCCAAATCATCACCAGGGCCAAACGGAATACCTTACCAGCTTTACAAGAAATGTCCCAAGGTGCTGGAGTGGCTCCACAGGCTGCTGCGATCGGCTTGGAGAAACCAGAAGATCAGCGGCCAGTGGATGACGGCAGATGGTGTGTACATCCCCAAAGAGCAAAACTCAAGTGACATTAGCCAGTTCAGGCCAATATCACTACTGAACGTCGAAGGGAAAATCTTCTTCTCTGTCATGGCAGCAAGGCTGACCAAGTACCTGATGGAAAACAAGTACTTGGATGTGTCAGTCCAGAAAGGTGGCATCCCAGGCGTGGCGGGCTGTGTAGAACACGCCACAATGATCTGGGACGCAATCCAAAAAGCAAAAACAGAAAAGAGAGACCTGGACGTAGTGTGGCTTGATCTGGCAAACGCATATGGATCTGTGCCCATGAGATGATACAGTTGGCTCTTGAGATGTACCATGTGCCAAAGAACATCCGCGACATGCTCAAGAAGTACTTCAATGGCTTCTCAATGCGGTTCTCTACCAAGGAGTACACAACAGACTGGATCAACTTGGAAGTGGGTATTGCAATGGGCTGTGCAATTTCCCCAATACTGTTCGTGCTGGCAATGGAACTCATCTTGAAAGCAGCAACAAACAACGCGAGACAAACAGACCTTGGCGATGGATACAAGATGCCTCCTCTCAAGGCCTTCATGGATGACACTACAGTGATTTCATCCAGAGAAGACGAGACACGTCATGTGCTGGAGAGGCTGGACGACATAGTTGCCTCATCCAGAATGAAGTTCAAGCCAAAGAAATCACGGAGTCTCTCACTGAGGAAAGGAAAAGTGGCCGGATCTGTGGTCTTCAGTGTTGCCAACCAGGCCATTCCAACAGTCACAGAAGAACCAGTCAAGAGCCTTGGAAGATGGTATGATGATACGCTGAAAGACACACAAAGAGCAAAAGAAACCAAGCAGATGGCGGAGGAAGGCTTGGAGACCATTGACCAGTGTGGGCTCCCTGGCAAATACAAGGTCTGGTGTCTGCAGTTCATGCTGATACCAAAGCTCCTATGGCCTCTGATGATATACGACATCTGCACCAGCATAGTGGAGGCAATGGAAGCCAAAATCAACAAGTTCACAAGGAAATGGCTTGGTGTCCCACCCTGTCTGACTGACATAGCGCTGTACTGTCGCCAAGCAAAGCTGAAACTACCCTGAAATCCATCCTGGAGGAATACAAAGCAGGGAAGATCAGACTTCAAAGCATGCTGGAGGACTCAGGAGACAAGGTGATAGAAGCAATTAAGCCCCAGCTGAAGACAGGCAGAAAATGGAAAGTTCAAGAGGCGATGGATTCTGCAAAAGAAAGTCTCAAGATCAGAGAAATAACAGGACACACACAGACCAACAGACAGGGACTGGGGGTGACCAAAACTGAATGGTGGTCAAAGGCCAAAGGAAAAGCCAAAAGAGACATGATGATTCAGGAGATGAGAAAAGAAGAAGACCAAAAAAGACTCCAAAAAGCAGTCCAGCAGAGCCAGCAAGGGCAATGGACAACGTGGGAGAATGCACTCCAAAGAAGTCTCACTTGGAATGACATTTGGCACATGGCCCCTCTCAGGATCAGCTTCATTCTCAGATCTGCATATGACCTTCTGCCCTCAAATGCAAACCTGGTGAAGTGGGGGAAAACAGACGATCCTGCATGCCCCCTCTGCCATGAAAAACAAACAGTGGAGCATGTCCTAAGCTCATGTAAAGTAGCCCTGGCTCAAGGAAGGTACACATGGAGGCACAACCAAGTGCTCAAAGAAATTGTACAAGTAGTCTGGGCTAGTACCAACACCACAAAAGGGAAAATCAGGACTCCAAAAGCACCCGCAACATTCTTCACGGCAGGAGGCAGCAAATCATGGCCAAGAACAACAGTGCCACTCGAAACATGCAGGCAGAGTCTGCTGGACGGGGCAGATGACTGGGAGTGCACTGCAGACCTCCCAGAATGGAAGAGTCACCCAGAGATCATCAGCAAGAGTGGCATGAGACCAGACATAGTAGTCCACTCTAAGTCAACCAAGCAGCTGATCATGATCGAGCTCACGGTGCCATATGAGAACAGAATGGAGGCAGCTCAAATCTACAAGACTGAAAAGTATGCTGATCTGGCAAACAGCCTGAGGAGAGAAGGCTATCAGGTCAAAGTCCTCACTGCAGAAATTGGAGCTAGGGGGTTTGTAGGAACGTCTGCATACAGCCTCATGAAACAGCTCTCAGTTGCAGGGAAGGAAAAAACCAGAGCCCTGAAAGCAATAGCAGAAGCGGCAGAGAGGTGTTCAAGCTGGATCTGGTCAAGGAGGAACAAAAGTGAACTTCATAAGGCTTAATTTCCCTACAAATATCAGGTGTCCCTGTGGCTCAGTGGTTAAAGCGCGAGTCATTAAGTGGAAAATGAGCATGTCCAGAGGGTCATGGGTTCGAATCCCAGCCATGGCTCGTCCCAAGATGGGAAAAAAAAAAAGGGGCAGCAGAGGGACATCCGGAGTCATGAACCGGGTGTGGCCCAACCCCCTAGAGTGTCAGGAGATAAGGGCCGAAACACTTGCTTGAAGGGGGCTTCTCTTCTGAGGACTCTCTGCTGCCACGCTCTCCACGAGTTTCTTTCTACTGATGCATGGGTAAACCATTGACTTCCGGGAATAGGCCGGAGGACGTCCGGGAAAGACCGGAGGACACTGGGAAAGACCAGAACCAAGGGCTCTGTGGGCTGGCTCCCCACTTTGCCTTAAACATGTGGCTACTAAAAATAAAAGGAAAAGATGCTCCCAGGATTCACCGAAAGGGGGAGAGAATGATGAATCCATCGGTGCTCAACCAATCATGACTGCAAATCCCAAACGGACTATGAACATGGACCAAACGGAATATCCATGTGTCTGTGGAAAGCGTTTCGCTACCACCCGTGGCATGAAGATCCACAGAACAAAGATGGGATGTGTGAAGACTCATCTGAATGAGCAGCAGCGCACTGCATCAGCAGATAAGACGTCGGAAGACCAAGGCCAGGATTTAAACCACAGTGCCAAGGACATCCACGCTGTTGGTTTGGATGAGGAATTTGCACAGGCCCCCAATGCCAGGCGCCTGAAACTCAACCTGCCACGAGCAAACGAAACTGAAGATTGGGAGAAACTGGATGCAAAAATCGTCCAAAGACTCGATGCACTGATAGGGAAAAGCACCCTGGAACACAAACTAGCCACATATGGGGACATTGTGTATGCCACATGTAGAGACGCCTATGGAGCAAAACTACCCAAAGAGAAAACACCTCCAAAGAAATCCAGACGCCAAGAAAAGATGGACAAGATCAGGGTCCAAAAGAAAAACCTCAAGATGCAAATGAAGACCGCACTGCCAGCTGAAAAACAAGGCTTGGAAAAACTGTGGAAAGACCTGAAAGAAAACACAGTGCCCTCAGCAAAGCGGAATCTGCGAGGAAGAGGAAGAGCAAAAAGAAGAAGACACAAGAGCGCTTCTTCAGAGACCCCTTCCAGTTTGCCAGAACACTGTTTGAGCAGCCAAAATCTGGGACCCTAAGTGTGGACAAAGGAGTTCTTGAGCAGCATCTGAGGAAAACATACTCTGACCCACAGAGCAAAGCACCACTCGACATTCAAGGTCTGGTGTGGCCAACCAACCCTGAGGAACAGTTCAATGGCAAGCCTCCAACGTTGGCGGAAATCAAGAAGGTGGTCGACAAAGCCAGAGCCAAATCATCACCAGGGCCAAACGGAATACCTTACCAGCTTTACAAGAAATGTCCCAAGGTGCTGGAGTGGCTCCACAGGCTGCTGCGATCGGCTTGGAGAAACCAGAAGATCAGCGGCCAGTGGATGACGGCAGATGGTGTGTACATCCCCAAAGAGCAAAACTCAAGTGACATTAGCCAGTTCAGGCCAATATCACTACTGAACGTCGAAGGGAAAATCTTCTTCTCTGTCATGGCAGCAAGGCTGACCAAGTACCTGATGGAAAACAAGTACTTGGATGTGTCAGTCCAGAAAGGTGGCATCCCAGGCGTGGCGGGCTGTGTAGAACACGCCACAATGATCTGGGACGCAATCCAAAAAGCAAAAACAGAAAAGAGAGACCTGGACGTAGTGTGGCTTGATCTGGCAAACGCATATGGATCTGTGCCCCATGAGATGATACAGTTGGCTCTTGAGATGTACCATGTGCCAAAGAACATCCGCGACATGCTCAAGAAGTACTTCAATGGCTTCTCAATGCGGTTCTCTACCAAGGAGTACACAACAGACTGGATCAACTTGGAAGTGGGTATTGCAATGGGCTGTGCAATTTCCCCAATACTGTTCGTGCTGGCAATGGAACTCATCTTGAAAGCAGCAACAAACAACGCGAGACAAACAGACCTTGGCGATGGATACAAGATGCCTCCTCTCAAGGCCTTCATGGATGACACTACAGTGATTTCATCCAGAGAAGACGAGACACGTCATGTGCTGGAGAGGCTGGACGACATAGTTGCCTCATCCAGAATGAAGTTCAAGCCAAAGAAATCACGGAGTCTCTCACTGAGGAAAGGAAAAGTGGCCGGATCTGTGGTCTTCAGTGTTGCCAACCAGGCCATTCCAACAGTCACAGAAGAACCAGTCAAGAGCCTTGGAAGATGGTATGATGATACGCTGAAAGACACACAAAGAGCAAAAGAAACCAAGCAGATGGCGGAGGAAGGCTTGGAGACCATTGACCAGTGTGGGCTCCCTGGCAAATACAAGGTCTGGTGTCTGCAGTTCATGCTGATACCAAAGCTCCTATGGCCTCTGATGATATACGACATCTGCACCAGCATAGTGGAGGCAATGGAAGCCAAAATCAACAAGTTCACAAGGAAATGGCTTGGTGTCCCACCCTGTCTGACTGACATAGCGCTGTACTGTCGCCAAGCAAAGCTGAAACTACCCTGAAATCCATCCTGGAGGAATACAAAGCAGGGAAGATCAGACTTCAAAGCATGCTGGAGGACTCAGGAGACAAGGTGATAGAAGCAATTAAGCCCCAGCTGAAGACAGGCAGAAAATGGAAAGTTCAAGAGGCGATGGATTCTGCAAAAGAAAGTCTCAAGATCAGAGAAATAACAGGACACACACAGACCAACAGACAGGGACTGGGGGTGACCAAAACTGAATGGTGGTCAAAGGCCAAAGGAAAAGCCAAAAGAGACATGATGATTCAGGAGATGAGAAAAGAAGAAGACCAAAAAAGACTCCAAAAAGCAGTCCAGCAGAGCCAGCAAGGGCAATGGACAACGTGGAGAATGCACTCCAAAGAAGTCTCACTTGGAATGACATTTGGCACATGGCCCCTCTCAGGATCAGCTTCATTCTCAGATCTGCATATGACCTTCTGCCCTCAAATGCAAACCTGGTGAAGTGGGGGAAAACAGACGATCCTGCATGCCCCCTCTGCCATGAAAAACAAACAGTGGAGCATGTCCTAAGCTCATGTAAAGTAGCCCTGGCTCAAGGAAGGTACACATGGAGGCACAACCAAGTGCTCAAAGAAATTGTACAAGTAGTCTGGGCTAGTACCAACACCACAAAAGGGAAAATCAGGACTCCAAAAGCACCCGCAACATTCTTCACGGCAGGAGGCAGCAAATCATGGCCAAGAACAACAGTGCCACTCGAAACATGCAGGCAGAGTCTGCTGGACGGGGCAGATGACTGGGAGTGCACTGCAGACCTCCCAGAATGGAAGAGTCACCCAGAGATCATCAGCAAGAGTGGCATGAGACCAGACATAGTAGTCCACTCTAAGTCAACCAAGCAGCTGATCATGATCGAGCTCACGGTGCCATATGAGAACAGAATGGAGGCAGCTCAAATCTACAAGACTGAAAAGTATGCTGATCTGGCAAACAGCCTGAGGAGAGAAGGCTATCAGGTCAAAGTCCTCACTGCAGAAATTGGAGCTAGGGGGTTTGTAGGAACGTCTGCATACAGCCTCATGAAACAGCTCTCAGTTGCAGGGAAGGAAAAAACCAGAGCCCTGAAAGCAATAGCAGAAGCGGCAGAGAGGTGTTCAAGCTGGATCTGGTCAAGGAGGAACAAAAGTGAACTTCATAAGGCTTAATTTCCCTACAAATATCAGGTGTCCCTGTGGCTCAGTGGTTAAAGCGCGAGTCATTAAGTGGAAAATGAGCATGTCCAGAGGGTCATGGGTTCGAATCCCAGCCATGGCTCGTCCCAAGATGGGAAAAAAAAAAAAGGGGCAGCAGAGGGACATCCGGAGTCATGAACCGGGTGTGGCCCAACCCCCCTAGAGTGTCAGGAGATAAGGGCCGAAACACTTGCTTGAAGGGGGCTTCTCTTCTGAGGACTCTCTGCTGCCACGCTCTCCACGAGTTTCTTTCTACTGATGCATGGGTAAACCATTGACTTCCGGGAATAGGCCGGAGGACGTCCGGGAAAGACCGGAGGACACTGGGAAAGACCAGAACCAAGGGCTCTGTGGGCTGGCTCCCCACTTTGCCTTAAACATGTGGCTACTAAAAATAAAAGGAAAAGATGCTCCCAGGATTCACCGAAAGGGGGAGAGAATGATGAATCCATCGGTGCTCAACCAATCATGACTGCAAATCCCAAACGGACTATGAACATGGACCAAATGGAATATCCATGTGTCTGTGGAAAGCGTTTCGCTACCACCCGTGGCATGAAGATCCACAGAACAAAGATGGGATGTGTGAAGACTCATCTGAATGAGCAGCAGCGCACTGCATCAGCAGATAAGACGTCGGAAGACCAAGGCCAGGATTTAAACCACAGTGCCAAGGACATCCACGCTGTTGGTTCGGATGAGGAATTTGCACAGGCCCCCAATGCCAGGCGCCTGAAACTCAACCTGCCACGAGCAAACGAAACTGAAGATTGGGAGAAACTGGATGCAAAAATCGTCCAAAGTCGATGCACTGATAGGGAAAAGCACCCTGGAACACAAACTAGCCACATATGGGGACATTGTGTATGCCACATGTAGAGACGCCTATGGAGCAAAACTACCCAAAGAGAAAACACCTCCAAAGAAATCCAGACGCCAAGAAAAGATGGACAAGATCAGGGTCCAAAAGAAAAACCTCAAGATGCAAATGAAGACCGCACTGCCAGCTGAAAAACAAGGCTTGGAAAAACTGTGGAAAGACCTGAAAGAAAAACACAGTGCCCTCAGCAAAGCGGAATCTGCGAGGAAGAGGAAGAGCAAAAAGAAGAAGACACAAGAGCGCTTCTTCAGAGACCCCTTCCAGTTTGCCAGAACACTGTTTGAGCAGCCAAAATCTGGGACCCTAAGTGTGGACAAAGGAGTTCTTGAGCAGCATCTGAGGAAAACATACTCTGACCCACAGAGCAAAGCACCACTCGACATTCAAGGTCTGGTGTGGCCAACCAACCCTGAGGAACAGTTCAATGGCAAGCCTCCAACGTTGGCGGAAATCAAGAAGGTGGTCGACAAAGCCAGAGCCAAATCATCACCAGGGCCAAACGGAATACCTTACCAGCTTTACAAGAAATGTCCCAAGGTGCTGGAGTGGCTCCACAGGCTGCTGCGATCGGCTTGGAGAAACCAGAAGATCAGCGGCCAGTGGATGACGGCAGATGGTGTGTACATCCCAAAGAGCAAAACTCAAGTGACATTAGCCAGTTCAGGCCAATATCACTACTGAACGTCGAAGGGAAAATCTTCTTCTCTGTCATGGCAGCAAGGCTGACCAAGTACCTGATGGAAAACAAGTACTTGGATGTGTCAGTCCAGAAAGGTGGCATCCCAGGCGTGGCGGGCTGTGTAGAACACGCCACAATGATCTGGGACGCAATCCAAAAAGCAAAAACAGAAAAGAGAGAGACCTGGACGTAGTGTGGCTTGATCTGGCAAACGCATATGGATCTGTGCCCCATGAGATGATACAGTTGGCTCTTGAGATGTACCATGTGCCAAAGAACATCCGCGACATGCTCAAGAAGTACTTCAATGGCTTCTCAATGCGGTTCTCTACCAAGGAGTACACAACAGACTGGATCAACTTGGAAGTGGGTATTGCAATGGGCTGTGCAATTTCCCCAATACTGTTCGTGCTGGCAATGGAACTCATCTTGAAAGCAGCAACAAACAACGCGAGACAAACAGACCTTGGCGATGGATACAAGATGCCTCCTCTCAAGGCCTTCATGGATGACACTACAGTGATTTCATCCAGAGAAGACGAGACACGTCATGTGCTGGAGAGGCTGGACGACATAGTTGCCTCATCCAGAATGAAGTTCAAGCCAAAGAAATCACGGAGTCTCTCACTGAGGAAAGGAAAAGTGGCCGGATCTGTGGTCTTCAGTGTTGCCAACCAGGCCATTCCAACAGTCACAGAAGAACCAGTCAAGAGCCTTGGAAGATGGTATGATGATACGCTGAAAGACACACAAAGAGCAAAAGAAACCAAGCAGATGGCGGAGGAAGGCTTGGAGACCATTGACCAGTGTGGGCTCCCTGGCAAATACAAGGTCTGGTGTCTGCAGTTCATGCTGATACCAAAGCTCCTATGGCCTCTGATGATATACGACATCTGCACCAGCATAGTGGAGGCAATGGAAGCCAAAATCAACAAGTTCACAAGGAAATGGCTTGGTGTCCCACCCTGTCTGACTGACATAGCGCTGTACTGTCGCCAAGCAAAGCTGAAACTACCCCTGAAATCCATCCTGGAGGAATACAAAGCAGGGAAGATCAGACTTCAAAGCATGCTGGAGGACTCAGGAGACAAGGTGATAGAAGCAATTAAGCCCCAGCTGAAGACAGGCAGAAAATGGAAAGTTCAAGAGGCGATGGATTCTGCAAAAGAAAGTCTCAAGATCAGAGAAATAACAGGACACACACAGACCAACAGACAGGGACTGGGGGTGACCAAAACTGAATGGTGGTCAAAGGCCAAAGGAAAAGCCAAAAGAGACATGATGATTCAGGAGATGAGAAAAGAAGAAGACCAAAAAAGACTCCAAAAAGCAGTCCAGCAGAGCCAGCAAGGGCAATGGACAACGTGGGAGAATGCACTCCAAAGAAGTCTCACTTGGAATGACATTTGGCACATGGCCCCTCTCAGGATCAGCTTCATTCTCAGATCTGCATATGACCTTCTGCCCTCAAATGCAAACCTGGTGAAGTGGGGGAAAACAGACGATCCTGCATGCCCCCTCTGCCATGAAAAACAAACAGTGGAGCATGTCCTAAGCTCATGTAAAGTAGCCCTGGCTCAAGGAAGGTACACATGGAGGCACAACCAAGTGCTCAAAGAAATTGTACAAGTAGTCTGGGCTAGTACCAACACCACAAAAGGGAAAATCAGGACTCCAAAAGCACCCGCAACATTCTTCACGGCAGGAGGCAGCAAATCATGGCCAAGAACAACAGTGCCACTCGAAACATGCAGGCAGAGTCTGCTGGACGGGGCAGATGACTGGGAGTGCACTGCAGACCTCCCAGAATGGAAGAGTCACCCAGAGATCATCAGCAAGAGTGGCATGAGACCAGACATAGTAGTCCACTCTAAGTCAACCAAGCAGCTGATCATGATCGAGCTCACGGTGCCATATGAGAACAGAATGGAGGCAGCTCAAATCTACAAGACTGAAAAGTATGCTGATCTGGCAAACAGCCTGAGGAGAGAAGGCTATCAGGTCAAAGTCCTCACTGCAGAAATTGGAGCTAGGGGGTTTGTAGGAACGTCTGCATACAGCCTCATGAAACAGCTCTCAGTTGCAGGGAAGGAAAAAACCAGAGCCCTGAAAGCAATAGCAGAAGCGGCAGAGAGGTGTTCAAGCTGGATCTGGTCAAGGAGGAACAAAAGTGAACTTCATAAGGCTTAATTTCCCTACAAATATCAGGTGTCCCTGTGGCTCAGTGGTTAAAGCGCGAGTCATTAAGTGGAAAATGAGCATGTCCAGAGGGTCATGGGTTCGAATCCCAGCCATGGCTCGTCCCAAGATGGGAAAAAAAAAGGGGGCAGCAGAGGGACATCCGGAGTCATGAACCGGGTGTGGCCCAACCCCCTAGAGTGTCAGGAGATAAGGGCCGAAACACTTGCTTGAAGGGGGCTTCTCTTCTGAGGACTCTCTGCTGCCACGCTCTCCACGAGTTTCTTTCTACTCTCATACATGTGCTCTCTTCAGCCTTGTTCAGAGATGTCCCACCTGACGTGATCTTTGAATTTCTGAAAGAGAGTAACGTTTTTCTTCTGATCTAAGATCTAACGGAAAAAAACACTTTTTAACGAAGTTTCTGGTGCGTTTTTAGAAGGTATATTTTAAAGAGATGTGTGGATTTTTTTTTAATGACTTGTGAGTTGACTTCAACGTGGTGACAGCCCTGATGTGGCCCTTTGCGGTCAGCTGGGCTAAAAGCAACATTACCTACCCACCTACCTCTTCAATTCTTTCAACTTGTTTGCCTTGTCCACCTTGTGAAAATTTGCTTTGGAAAATGTCAGCTATGTTTACATTTAGCCAGAAGAGAAGGTAATTAATTTATAGACACACATTTTGCCGTTTTTTATAACAAACAAAAGAAAAAGAAAAAAAGACAAAAAAAAAGACGCCACTTTCTGTCAATGGATTATATTTTCTTGTTGGATTAAAATAATGCCC
>JAMYXO010002219.1:0-20000 GCA_033310375.1 Conus canariensis
CTTTTTCCCGGGGCTTGTCTCTGTCCTGTTCTTTTCCCCTCTTCTCTATTTCTCCTCTCTCTCAATGCAAACGCATACATAAACACGTATATTCCCTCGAAAAAAATGCCCATCACCCCCAAGGGGGGGCCTACTCCTGGTGTCACTGGGATTTTATTACCCACCAATTGCACTATGAACAGGGAATTTGGGGGCACTAGTAAACAAATATGCAATTTTACCTCACCAGGGTTCCATTACCAGGGGACCAGTCTTCTCCCCCCTTTTGCCTGGGGAGACAACCACCTCAACAGTGTAAACCCTGTACCATGGGACCCATTCTAAAACCCCCCTAGACAAAATGCAACACCACCTCACACAGTGTACCATGTACCATGGACCTTTCCCCCCCCCCCCAAAATCCCCCCCCAAAAACCCCCACCTCAAAACAGTGTACCATGACCAAGGGGCCAGTTATTCCCCCCTAGACAGCAGACACCCCTCCCCACTTGTACCATGTAACCCTGGGACCAGCTACTCCCCATAGACCTGCCAGACACCAAAACCTCACACAGTTTACCATGTACCAGGATCATTTTATTTCCCCTAACACTGGCAGACACCAACTCACACAGTGTACCATTACCATGGAAACTCTCTCCCCCTAGACACTGCAAAACACCACCTCCCCCACAGGTCCCTTTACCATGGACCCTCTACTCCCCTAGAAACCCCACTGCAGAACCACCCAACGTGTACCCCTTCCATGGGCCCCTTTTCCCCCCCACATAGACAAATGCAGACACCACCACAAACAGTGGGTTTTAGAACCCTGGGGGCCATTCTATCCCCATAGACACTGCCCGACCCCCTCAAAATTCCCCCAGTGTAAAAAAATGTGCCTGGGGGCCATTTTACTCCACATAGCACTGGGAGACACCCCCCCACCAGTGTGTCATGAACCATGGGGGCCATTCTACTCCCCAAGGGCACTGCAAACACCACCTCACACAGTGTGTCCCTGAACCTGGAAAAGGTCACTCCCCCCTAACATTGCAGACACCAAAACCCCACCAGTGTGGGGGCCCTGAAAACCATGGACTGGGCTACTCCCATAGACCCCCTGCAGACACCCCCCTCACCACGAGTGTCATGTACTGGGGCCGTTATTTTTCCCCCTAGAAACTGCAGACACCACCCCCACAGAGTGTCCCCCGAACCGGGGGGCCTCACTCCTTATAGACACTGCAGCACACCTCACACAGAGTGTCAGGGGAACCAAAGGGACCGGTTCACTCCCTATAGACCCCTGCAGACACCCCCCTCACACGTGTTCTGTACCCTGGACCCGTCTACTCCCCCATACACACTGCAGACCCCCCCCCTCACACAGTTTTTTACCATGTACCCTGGACCAGTCTTTTCTCCCTAGACACTGCAGACCCCCCACCTCCCAAAAAGTGTACCATTTGTACCGGACCCCAGTCTACCCCCATAGACCACTGCAGACAAACCCCCACAGTGTACCCCTGTACCAGGATCATCCCCCAACACGCAGACACCAAACCCCACACGGGGTTAAAGGAAAAGGGGTTCTACTCCCCCTAACCTGCAGACACCACCTCACACAGGGTCAAAACCATTTTATTTTCCTCCCCTAGACACTGCAACACCCCCCTCACAAAAAGGTCCCCTGTACCCCGGGGCCCTTTTCTACCCCCATAAACACTGCAAGAACCAACCCCCACACGGGTCCCCCTGTAAAACCCTGGACCTCTACTCCCCCCTAGACACTGCAGACACCCCCTCACAAAAGGGGGGCCCCTGTACCATGGGAAAATTTCCCCACTCCCCCCTAGCCCCCTGCAGAACCACCTCACCAAGGTCCTGTTTACCATGGGAAACCTAAATTCCCCATAACACTTGGCAGACCCAAACCCACACAGGGCCCAAAGTACCATGGATCGTTACTCCCCCAAAACAAAGCAGGGCCCCCAACCCCCCACACAGAGTGTTTTTTGAAAAAGAGGACCGGTTTTATTTTCCCTACACCCCCTGCAGACACCAAACCCCCACCCCAGGGTTTCCCTGTACCAGGTCAGTCTGTCCCAAAACACTGCGACCCACCCACACAGTGTACCATTTTTCCCGGCCATCATCCCCCCTAGACACTGCAGCCCCCCACCTCAAACAGAGTGGGGCATGTAAAAAAATGGACCTCCTCCCTTTAAAAACACTGCAGACACCCACCTCACCAGAGGGGTCATGTACCATGGGGGCCGTCTATCCCCATAGGGAACTGGGAGACACCCACCCCACCCCAGGGTTACCAGTACCATGGATCCCGTCAAACCCCCCATAGACACTGGCAGGGGCACCACCCAACAAAAGTGTACCATGTACCCCTGGGGTCATTTCTACTCCCCATAGACACTCAGACCCACCCCACACAGTGTGCCTGTCCATGGATCAGTCTACTCCCCATAGACACTGCAGACCCCCCACCTAAAAACAGAGTGTCATGTACCATGGGCCAATCTCTTCCATAGTGCACTGTTTTAAAATAAACTCAACACCAAAAACCCCCTGTGGGGTGTGTGGTGGTGTTTGTGTGTGTTTTTTGTGTTGGTGTTGGTGTGTTGGGGGGTGGTGGGTGGGGGTTTTATGTGGGTGCTGCCCCACGGGTGTGTTTCTGTATGTGTTCTGTGGCTTGGGGTTTAGCATGGTTTGCTGCACGCCCCCCTAAAGGGCATGGGGGGAGGGCATATTGTTTTGGGGCATGCAAATTTTCACCCCGTGTATATGGGCTTATATGCAATGGTGTGGGGGGTGTTGGTTGTGTGTGGGTGTTGTGGGGTTTGGGGGTTTTGGGTGTGGTGGGTGTGTTGGGGGTTTGGGGGTGTGTGTAGCGTGAGACTGTTGAACACATTATAACGACTGCATCGTGTATTTTTGGGGGGGGCATCCCGGGTCACTTTTTTTACATCACCTACATCCCCAACTGTTGTCCCAAGGGAAAAGTCTGTTCATAGGAAAAAGCTGTTTTTTCATTATCTCACACAGTGCTCTAAAGTGCGAGGGGACAGTCTAAAACACTAGCGACCTGCATACATCCTTCAATTGGCACAAAAAACCAGGGAACATGTTAAATTTCCCTGGTATTCCTTTTTCAAGCAATTTTGCATGGGGGAGCATGTACCAGGGGAAACAAACCATTTTCCCCCGCACGTATAAAATCACCCAAAAGATGCACCGGGAAAAACCCAAAAGGAAGTCTGCCCCCTAATGAAAAATTTTGATATAGGGTTCAAACAGTAAACCCCCCCTGCACCTGGATCAATTCTCCATAGTTACACTGTATACATTACATCACAGAGTGCACTTTTTAATTTATCATGGGGGTACCAACTAAACAAAAATCACTCTTTTTAAACGAAGGCTACTCACTGTGTGCGTAGCTTTTTGTCGGCAATCCCCGGGCCCCACTTCTTCACGCAATGCTGGGTTGAAATGGCTTCAGTGCGCACCGCCGTGGGGCTGGAACTCACGACAATGCGACTGAACGAGAGAGGGGGAACCGGTGGCAAGGGTTTTTGTCGGGCCCCGGTCGCATTTAAGGGGGGGGTTCCGGGGGGCGGATGTGGATGCCCCCCCTTTTTCCCCCTGGAAATTTCCCCCCCTCCTGTGAGGGGAATTTTCAAAATCGTCCCTTTTTAAAGTGTTGTTTGGGTGGGTACAAAATTCCCCCCTGGGAAAGGACTCCCCTTTTTTTGTTCCTTGAGTTCTTGGCAGGTTGCCTCATTTCCACTAATGTAACTATGGTCACAGTCCCCCCGGGCACCCCCCCCTTGTATTTCACCCTGATTTGTCAGTTTGTTTTTTTTGCTTCGGGGGGGACAACTGGCTTCTGTTTTTTTTTAGTGGGTTGGCCGGGGGGGGCAAAGACCCCCCCAACTTTGGATCTCCCGGGTGAGAGCTTCATGACCGGCCCCCCGACGTACGGCATGGGGGGGGCCCCTCTGGGAAGGGGGTTTGACGTTTTGGGGGGAGGGGTTTAATTTTTCTTATCCTTTTTGAACGTCCCAATGGGATCGAAAAATTGACCCCCAAAAAACCCCGGGAAAAGCCCGCCCTCTCATTTTCGTCGTTTTCACCAGGACCTTTTTGTTTTGTTGGGGGCCCCTTTCCCCTGAAAAAACGGACAGAAATCCTTTTGGGGGGGTTTTTTCCCCCGGTTTAAAATGTCCTATTTCTAGACTGCAGAGCCCACCCGCGAACAATTTCCACCCAAACAATAATTCTTGCATGCATCCCCCAGCCCCCCCCTCAATCTGTTCCACTGATGCTGAAAGACAGTTTTCAAAAATACAACTGGGGCCAAGGGTTTATCCAGGCTCTTTACGCGCACTCTGCATTATTGGGGAAAAGTTTTTTTTTGTACTTTAATATAACAAAAACATTGAAAAGGGGTTTCTGTAGAATGACACACATGAGCCATGGCTGGAACAGGTTCCCCCCATTACCTGTCAATCTTTGCTATTTTTTTTCCTAAACCCTCCACCCCCCAAACACACTTCGAACCTTGCTTCCCAAAAAACATACCCTTTATTGATCCTGGCTTTTTTTTAAAAATTTTTTTGTTCCCCAGAGATTAAAAAAGGGTTTTAAAACGGGGAAATAAAGTGCCCTTTTTAAAAATTCCCCCCTTTAAAAAAACCAAAAAATTCCCCGCATTGGGGTGGGAAAAAAAATTTTCCCTTTAAAAAGTAAGGGGGCCAATTTTTTAAAAACCTTTTAAAATTTTCCCTTATTTTAAAAGGGGAAACAAACCCCGGCCCAAAAAGGTTTCCCCCGGCCCGGTTTTTTTGCCCCCCCCCCATGTGTTGGAAACCAAATTTTTGGTTTTTTTTTTTTTCCCCCCGTGTGCAAAACCAAACCCTTTTTCCCCTTTTTTTGCCTTTTGCTTTTTCCCAAAGGTTTTTTTTTTAAAAACTGGGGGCCCCCCCGTTAAAAAAAACTTTTCGTTTTTTAAAAAGATTTTCCCCGTCCCCCCCCCCCAATTTTAAATTGAAAAAGGAAAATGGTTTTTGTAAAGGGCCCCCCCGTTTATTTCCTTTTTCATGGGGGTATTGCCCCCCATTAAAAAAACCTTAAACCCCCCTTTTCTTTTTTCCCCGGGGCAACTGCAAACCCCTTTTCCCCCCAAAAAAACCCCCCTTTTCCAAAAACCCCCCTTTCCCCGCCAAAGGGTCCCCAAAAACGGCCCCCCCAACGCACACCCCCAAAAAAAAACCCACCCACAAACCCCGGGGGCGCCGGGGGCCCCCCCCGCCCCCGCGCCCCCCCCGGGCCCCCCAAAGGGGACGCCCCACGCCCCAAAAAAGCACGGGCACGCACGGCCCCCGCGCGGGCCCCAAAAAACACAAAACACCCAACACACAAAAACCCCATACACAACACACACAACAAAACCCCAAACCCCACCCACCCCAACACAACACAAAACACCCCCACAACAAACCCAAAACCCCATTTTCCCCTCCCCATCTTAAATTTAATTGGGGGTGGAATTTTTTAAAATTTGGGGTTTTGAACAATTAAAATTTGGGGGTTCCCCCTGGGCCCCCAAAATTTTCCCCCCAAAATTTTTTTTAAGAAAAAACGGCCGATGGGTTTCTTTTTTAGAAGGAAAATACGTTTTAAATTTTTAAAAAAAAAAAAAAAAAAGGGAGGGAAAGTTTAAAAACAGGAAAAAAACAAAAAAGGCCCCCAATTTAGGGAAAAAAATATTTGGGGTTGTTGGGGGGCCCTAAAAATTAAAAAGTTTTTTAAAGTAAAATTAAAAAAAACAAAAGGAAAAAATTTTTAAAAAGGGGAAAAATTTAAAAAATTCGATGGCAGCGGGAAAATTTTTTTTTAAAAAACTCCCCGAAGGTTTAAAAAAGGAAAACCCCCAAAAAAAAACATAAAAAGGCCCTTCCTTAAAAAAGGGTGAAAAAAAGCTTAGGGGGGGGCTTTTTTGGGGAAGGGAAAAAATTCTGGAAAAAACCTAAAACCAAGTGCTTTTTAGGATAAAGAAAACAAAAAAAAAAAAAAATTTCTTTTCCCGGGGCTTTTGTTAACTGGAAAAAAAAAAACCCGCAAACTTTAAAAAAAAGCGTAAAAAAATTTTCGGGGAAAAAAAAAATTGGGGAAAAAAAAAAAAAAAAAGGGAAAAGGGGAAAAAAAATAAAAAAACGTTAAATCCCCAGGGTTTTTTTATTTCCCGGGGAATTTTCGCGTGGGGATTAAAATTTTTCCCTAAAGGAAAGGGAAAAAAAAAGTTTCCCTTGGGAATTTGGGGTAAAACCCCTTTTTTGTAAAATGGCAAAATTTTGGTTTTTAAAAAAATCGGGGGCCCTTTTCCCCCCGGAACCCCAAAAAAATTTAAAAAAATACTTTTTCAAAATTTTTAGAAAAGGGTCGGCCCCAAGGGAAACCCCTTTTTAAAATTTTTCCCGGGAAAGAAAAGAAAAAACCCATTTTAAGGGGGCCCCTTTGTAAAAAGGCTTTTAACGGGGGAACCCCCTTAAACCCCTCCCGGGGAAACATTTTTTGGGGGGGCCCCCCAAAGGAAAAATCCCAAAAAATTTTTCAGAAAATTCGGGGGCCCCATTAATTTTCTTTAGAAATTCCCCTAAAGAAAAAAAAAAACCGTTTTTTTAAAGGGGGGTTACAAAAGGGTTTTTTAGTAAAAAAGGCTTAAAACCGGGGAAAAAAAAACAAAAAAAAAATCCGGGGCCCCTTTATCCCGTAAAAAACCCCCCTTTTAATTGGGGAACCCTTTTAAATGCTAAATTTTTTTTGCAAAAGGGTTCCCGGCCCCCAAATAAAATTCCCGGGGTAATTCCCCCAAAAAGGGGGAAAAAAAAAAAAAACATTTTTCAGGGGCCCTTACAAACCCCTTTTGGAAACAGTATAAACGGTAAACTAAAAAATTTGGGGGGAAAAATTCCGTAACCCCAAAAGTTGGGGAAAAAATACTTGCCCAAAATTTTACAAAGGGTCCAGCCAAGTTACTTTCTGAAGGATTATTTCCCAAAAAAAAGAAAAAAAAAAGTTACAGGGGGCCCCTTTTAAAAACCGTTTTTTTTTAATGGGGGTATAACGGTAAAACCTTTTAAAAAACCCTCCCGGGGGCCAACCCCTCCCCCTGACCCCAAAAATGAAACCCTTTCCCTTTTCAAAATTTTTTTGAAAAGAAAAACCCCGGGCCCCAAAATTTTTTTTCTGGAAATATTCCAAGAAAAGGGGAAAAAAAAAAACCCTTTTTCAGGGGGCCGGGTTTTCCAAACCGTTTTGTAAAAAGGGGTATAAAAAAGGTTAAAAATAAAAAAAAATTTAAAGGGCCCCTTTTTTTCCCTTGGGGGGGGCCAAAAAAAAGAAAACATAACCCCGCTAATGAAAAAAAAAAGATCAAACCCAAAAAATTAAAAAATTTTTTGGGAAAATATTCCCCTGGGGAAAAAGGAAAAACGTTTAAAAAAGGGGCCCTTTTTCAGGTTTTTATTTTTAAAAGGTTAAAAAAAATTGGGAAAACTAAAAACCATTGGGGGGGAAATTTTTGGTTTTTGGGGCCCCCTAAAAGGAAACCCAAAACCTACTAAATTTTCCAAAAAAGAAACAAACCCCGTGCCCTTTTTTTGGGGGGATTTAAAACCCCCTTAAAAAAAAGAAAAACCCGTTAACCCGGGGCCCCCTTTTAAACCCCGCCGGTTTTTGTAAAAGGGTTTTAAACCCGGGTTAAAAAAAAAAAAAAACATTTTGGGGAATCCAACCCCAGGGGCCCTGATTGGAAAAATTAAACCCGCCCAATTTTTTTCCCCAAAGATCGGGCCCCAAAATACTTTTTTTGAGAAATTTCCCATAAAAAGAAAAAACCCCTTTTTTAAAAGGGCCCCTTACCAAAAAAGGGCCCTTTTTGAAAAGGCCCCATAAAGGGAAACTAAAACATTTTGGGGAAATTTAAAAATTTTGCCCAAAAAAGGGAAAAAATTTTCCCTACCAAAAAAAATTTTTTTTGGGAAAAAAAAACAACCCCCAAGGGAAAATTTCCCAAGGATTTCCCCCCAAAAGAAAAAAAAATCGTTTTCCGGGGGCCCCCTTTAAAAGGGCCCTTAGTAAAACCGTTTTTTGTTAAAAAGGCTGTTAAAAAGGGGAAAAAAATAAAAAAAACCCGGGCATCCCCTCCCGGGGGAACCCCAAAAGTGAAAAAATTCCCCACCCAAAAATTTTTTTAGGGAAAAAAAAAACGGCCAAAAATTTCCTTTTTTTTTAGATATTTTTAAAAAAAGAAAAAAAAAAAACCCTTTTTTTTTTTAAAAAAGGGGGTTTACAAAACCATTTTGTTTACCCGGGTATAAAACGGGGTGGGAAAATTTAAAAAAAATCGGGGCAAACCAAACCGGTTGGGGAACCCCCCCTAAAAAGGAAAAAAACCGGCCCAATTTTCAAAAAGGGGGCGGCCCCCAAAAAAAAATTTTGGGGGAATTTTTCCCCTTTAAAAAAAAAAAGGGGGCGTTACCGCCCCGTTTAACCCGCCCTTTTTGTAAACGGCTGAAAAAAAAGGGGGAAAAAAAAAACCCCTCGGGGGCAAACATCCTTTGGAAAACCCTAAAAATTTTAAACCTACCTAAAAAAATTTTCAGGGAAAAATCGGGCCCCCCCCGGGAAAAAATTTTTTTTTTTTGGGGGCGAAAGGGGAAAAAAAACATTTTTTTTACTTTCGGAACCCCAAAAACCCCACACAACAACCCAAAAATGACCCCCAAAACCCACCACACCACACACAACCACCCCACAAACCCCCAACCCAAAACAAAAAACTTTCCCCAACAGGGGGGCATTTCCCCTTTCCCTTTTCCCCTTTTTTAAAAGTAAATCCCCCCTTCCCTTTTAAAAAACCTTTTTGGGGTACAAAAAAAAGCAAAACCCAAAAAAACTGGGTGAAAACCAAAAAACTTGAAAAACCCGCACCCTGAAAATGGGGGGCCCCCCCGCCCGCCCCAAGGGGGAAATGGGGGCCCCGCCAAATCTTTTAAGGTAAAAAAAATAAAATGGCTTGGGTTGGAAAAGGGAAACCAAAAAAAAAAACAAACGGAACCCCCTTAGATTTTTCAGGGAGAAAGGGCCCCTTTTGGGAATTTTCCAAAGATTTGGAAATTTAAAAGGAAAAAAAAAAATTAAAAAAACAAAAAGGGGAAATTAAAAACAAGGGAAAGGGGCAACAGGGCCCTTAAAAAATTTGGAAAAAACACCCCACGTTAAAGCCAAAAAAACACGCAACCAAACTCCCTTTGTACGAGGGGGCTTACTTTTTGGAAACCCCACTCCCAATTCATGCCAAAAAACACTTTCACTTTAATCCCATTAAAAAACAGGGAAAACCTTTAACCCTTTTTTTAACACAACCCCAAGGTCCCTTTAAAAAACCGCAACCCCCCAAAAGCCCCAAAGAAACAAAGGGCAAGTACTTTTGGGAACCCCACCTAATTTTAATTTCAAAAAACAAATGCACTTAACTCCCCAATTTTTGGAAAACCCAAGAAAGCAAACCACTTTTGGGGAAAAACCCCAAAATCCAAAAAAACAAATTTTGGGGCAAAAAAAACCCCCTTCCCCCCCAAAAAACCTTTTCTAAAATATGCAGGGCTTTAAATTTTGGAAAACCAACTTAATCCCCGCCCCAAAAACTTTCAAATCACTCCCAAAAAGAACAAAAAGCAGCCCTTTTTCTTTTTGGGAAAACAAAACTCCCCCAAAAATCCCCTGCAAAAAAAAACACGCACTCAAATTTTCCTTTTAAAAAATAAAAGCAAGCTTTTTTCTAAATTTTGGAAAAAAAACTGATTTTAAATTTCACAACCAAATGGCCAAACCCCAAATCTATAGAAACCCAAAAAAACCCCTTTCCCGGGGTTGGGAAAAAAAAAACCTCAAAAATTCCCCCCGGGAACCCAAAAAAAAAAAAACCCCCAATTTTCCCTAGGAAAAAAAGGAACGCTTTTGGGCCCCAAAAAGGAAATTCAAAAAAATGCCCGGGGGGCAAAAAACAGGGAAACCCGGAAAGGGTTGGAAAAACTAAAAAACCTTTAGCCAACCCCCTGTTTGGTAATTTTTTTTTAGGGGAAATAAAATTTTCCCGGGAAAACAGTTTGGCAATTTTCTGGGAAAAGTCCCCCCCCCCCGCCCATGAAAAAAGGGGGTTGATCTCTATTTCCCCCCTCCCCCCCCTTCCCCCCCCTCCCCCCCTCTCTCTCCCCCCCTCCCCTTTTCCCTTTTTCTCCTTTTTGGGTGGGTTGGGGGTTTTGTTTGGGGTTTTGGGGTGTGGGTGTGGTTGGGGGGTGTTGTTTGGTTTTGGGGGGTTTTGGGGTGGGGGGTTGGGGGGGGGGTGTGGGGTTTTTGGTCCCTCCCCCGGGGGTTAAAAAATACCTTTTCCCTAATAGTGGAATTTTAAAAGGAAAAAACCCGTTTTTTTTGTTGGGGGGGTGGAAAAGAAAAATTTTGGCCCAAAATTTTTTGAAAAATTGGGAAATTAAAATTTCCCTTAAACGTTGAAAAAAAGAAAATCCCAACCCCCTTCCCTTCCCCCCCCCCCCCTCCCCCCTCATCTCCCCTCCCTCCCTTTCCCCCCCTTGGAAAAAATTTTTTTAATGGAGAAAATGAAAAAAAATCCCCCAAAAGAAAAAGGGCCAAATTTTAAAAAAAATATTTAAAAAAAAAACCCTTTTTTCCAAAAAAGAGGTTTAAATAAAAAAGAGGGATTTTGGTTTTAAAAAAAAATATTGGGAAAAAGGGGCCCCAAAGAAGTTCCCCAAAAACCCAAGTTTTTGAAACCCCTTCCAAATTTCCCCGGGAAAGTTCATTTTTAAACCCCCTTTTTCCC
The DNA here is from genome assembly GCA_033310375.1 of Conus canariensis. NCBI lineage: Eukaryota > Metazoa > Mollusca > Gastropoda > Neogastropoda > Conidae > Conus > Conus canariensis. Next base: position 10,904 of record JAMYXO010002219.1, read on the forward strand.
CTTTCCCCTTGGGGGATTGGAAAACCCCGCAAAAAAGAATGGGGGGCCCTTTAAAGGGGTTTCCCCAACCCCATTACCCTTTAACTTTATGGGAAAAAATTTTTTTTGTTTTCCTTTGGGGTTTTAAAAAAGGGGAAAAAATTTGGGTTTAAAAAAATTTTTATTTCCCCCCCTAGGGGGCCCGGGAAGGGGAAAAATTTTTTTTTTTAAAAAGTTTTTTCCCCCCCCCCAATTTTTAACCCCCTTTACTAAAAAAAAATTTTACAATTGTGGGAAAAATTGGGAAAGTCCCTTTGGTTTTTATCAAAGGAAAAGGGGTTTTTTTTTTTTCCCCCCTTAAAAGTTTGGGAAATTTTTAATTGAAAAAAAAATCCATTTCAAAACTAAAAGGGAAAAAAAAAAGAAATGGTTATTTGGCCGGGCCACTTGGGGAAATTTTTTTGGTTGCTTTTTTCGTTGGGAAAATTTTTATCACCCCCGCCGTTGGGTTAAATATAAAAACCCAAAAAATGGAAAAGGGGAAACCCCCCCCAAAAAAAGGGGAACCCGGGAAAGCCCTTTCATGGATAAAAAAAGGGGGAAAAAAATTAATGGGGGTCGAAAATTTTAAAAAATTTCAAAAATTAAAAAAACCGGGAAATTTAAGGACATGCCAAAAAAACCTTTTTATCCCCAAATTTGAAAATTTTCCCGCTTTTTTTAAAAAAAACAACCCTTAAAAAAAAATTTGTGGGAAATTTTTTTTTTGGGAAAAAAATTTGAAAAAAATCTAAAAGATTTTAAGTATTTGCAAGTAAAAATTTCCCTGGAACGGGAAAAAATCGATAAAAAAGGGTTTAAACCAAAAAAAGTAAAAGCTTTTTGGACCCCTTTTTTAGGGGGCCCAGGGAATTTTGGGGAAGGGCCCGGGTCCCCCTGTTTTTTTTTTTTATTTTTCTAGCAAATGAGCCCCCCTGGTTAAAAAAATTTTTAGATTAAAGGAAAATTGGGGAAAAATTTTGGTTTTTTAAATTTTAAATTGGGAAAAAAAAATGTTTTCTTTAAGGAAAAAGTGGGGGGCCAAAACCCTTTTTTTAAAAAACAACCCGGAAAATCCAAAAAAAAAAGGAAGGGGTTTAAAAAGTTGGGTTTTCCCCTTTTTGGGAAAAAAGGTTTAAATTTTCGGTTTTGGGTTTTTTTTGGGCCCAAGTTAAAATTTTTTTTTATTTTTTGGGGAACCTTTAGAAAAATTTAGGCGGGAAAAAAAAAGTAAATAAAGGGGCCCCTTTCTGGGGCCCGTTGTTTTTTTGGGAAAGTTTTTTTTAAAAAACCCTTTCCCCTTGAATTTTAAAAAAAACTTCATTTTTGAGCCCAAAAAAATTTTTTTTTTTTGGGAGGGAAACTCTTTTTTGGAAAAAAATTTTTTGGGAAATTAAAGGGAAACTTTTCCCGAAAAATTTCCCGGAAAAAGGGGGGGAAAGGGGGGCCCCCCGGGTTCATTATAAGGTCCCAAAAATTTTTATGAAATTGGGGTTGGGAAAACCCCCCCAAGGGGGAAAATTTTTTTTACGTTTTGGCCAAATCCGGGTCTGAAAAATTTTTTTAAAAAAAAGGGAAATTTTGGGGGGGGGGCAAATTTAAAAAATAAAATTCTTTTTTAAACCCTAAGTTTTGGGTTTTTGGAGCGGAAAAAAGGGGGGAAATTTTGGGTTTAAAAAAAGGTTTAATTTTATTTTTTGGGGAAAAACCTTTTTCCCCCCCCCCAAGGGTTTTTTTTTCCCCAATTTTATTTTTTTAAGGGAAAAAATTTAAAAGCTTTTTTTCCCCTTTCTTTATTTAAAAATGTTTTTAAAAATGAGTTGGGTTTTTTAAAATTAAATTACCCGCTTTAAAAATAAAACCCCCCCGGGGAAAAATTTTTAAACCCCCATTTTTAAACCCTTTGTTTTAAAAAAAAAAATGCCCCCAAAACCAACCCTAAAAAGGGAAAAAAAGTTTGGGTTTGGAATTTTTTAAAAACCCCCAAAAAATTAAAAAAAAATCAAAAATTTTGGGTTTTTTTTCCCGGGGGGGAAAAAAAAAGAAAAGGGGGGCCCGGTTTCTCAAATTTTTAAAATTTTTTTTTTCCTTAAATTTTTTTTCCCTGGTTTGGATTTTTTAAATTTTGGGTTTTAAATTTTAAGGTTTAAAACCCCTTTTTGAAAAGGGGGAATTTTTTTTTTTTAATTTTTCCCCCTTTTTTTTCCCCCTAAAGGCCCTTACAAACCCCGCAAAATTTAAACCCTTAAAATTTTTTGAAAGGGGGCCCCGTTTGGAAGAAAAAACCCGGGAAAATTAAAAAAAAATTTTAAATTTAAAAATTGGGGGGAAATTTAAAAACCCTTGGGGGAAACCCTTTTTTTTAAAAAAAAACCCCCCTTTGTTTTTAAAGGGGTTTTTTGGAAATTAAAGTGTTTTTCCTATTTTTGTTTTTTAAAAGGGGGGCCCCAAAAGTGTAGAAAAAACTTGAAAAAAAAATTGTTTTTCCCTGTTTTCCCCCCCTTTATTCCCCCCCCCTGTTTTTTTTTTTTAACAAATTTTGGTTTTTTTTGGGGCCCCCAAATTTTTTCCCTTTAAGGGTTTTTTCGAAAAAAATTCCAAAAAAAAGGTTTTGGCCCAAAAAATGTTTCCCTTTCGCCTTTTCAAAAAATTGGAAGGTTTTGGGCAAAGGTGGGTTTAAATTTTACTAAAAATGTTTTCCCTTTTTAAAAATTCCCTTTCCCTTGGAAAAAAAGCCAGGGTTGGTTGGAAAAGGTTTTTATACTGGTTTTTTTTTTTCAAAAGGGTGTTAAAAAAGCCTTTTTTTCCCCAAAACCTTTTTCTTTTTCCATCAAAATTTAAAAACCAAGGGTTTAAAAAATGTTTTTAATTTAAAATTGGGGCCCTTTGCAAAATTTTATCTTTTGAGTGGTTTTTTTCCCTTTTTTTTGAATTGGTAAAAATAAAAGGGGTTTTCCCCCCCCAAAATCCCGGGGGGATTTTTTTCCCAAAAGGTTCCCCCCCCTTTTTTTGGTAAAAAAAAACAAATGTAAAAGAAAAAGATTAAAAATTTTGCGGGGAAAAAAAAATTTTAAAAATTTTTTTAATTTTTTGAAAAAAACCAACCCAAAAACCCCCTTGAAAAACCTTTTTTTTTTCAGGAAAAAAAATGAATTTCCCCCCCCTTGGACTTCCCGCCAATTTTTTTAGCGGGGGGAAAAAAATTTTAAAAAAATTTATTTTTTTTTGTAGGTTTTAAAGGCTTTTAATTTGGAAAAAATTTTTTTTTTTTCTTTATTTTTTTTGGGGGGCGTTTTTTTTTTTTTGGGCCCCAAGGGGTTTAAAGGGTGTTTCCCCAAAATTTTTTTTTGTTTTGGCCAAAAAAAAGTTGGGAAAAGGGGTTTTTTACCCTTTAAAAAAAAAAATTTTTATTTGGAAAAAACCCGAAGTTTTAAAATTTAAAAAAAAAATTGGGGCAATTTTAAGGGTTAAATTTTCCTTTTTTTTTTAAACCCTTTTTTAAAAAGGGGGTCCAAAACCCCTTTTTGGGGAAAAACTTTTTTTAAATTTGAAAAAACCCTCCATATTTGGGGGCTTAAAAAGGACGGCCAAAAAGCCCCTTTTTTTTTCTTGTGCAATTAAATTTTTATTTTTTATTTTTTGTCTTTTTTTTTTTTCAAAGGGGGGAAATTTTTTTTCCCCCTTTTTTCCTTGGGATTTTTTTTTTTCTTTTTTAAAACAACCACCCCCCAACACCAAAACACACCCCAAAACACCCCCACAAAACCCCCACCCAAACCCCACACCAAACAACCCCCACCAACCCCACACAAAAAACCCCCTTTCCCCAAAACCCGGGCCCCTTTTGGCCCCCCCACGGAACCAAAAAACGGAAGGGAAAAAGTTTCAAAACTTTTAAAACCCCTTGGGGGGCCCCCCCCCCTTGGTTTTTAAAGGCCCCTTGGGGTTCCCCCCCCGGTCAAAATTTAACCCCTTTGGCTAGAAAAAACCCAAGGGGGGTTTCCCTTTTAAAAAATTTTTTTTAAAATTGGCCCCCTGGGTTTTGTTTTTTGGGGGGGAAAATTGGGGCCTTTTAGGTTTTGGACAAATCCCCCAAGGGGGAAAAAAGGGGTTTCGGTTTTCAAATTTTTTCCCCAAAATTTTCCTTTCGGTCTGGGCGTGGCCCCCAAGACGGGGGTTTGGGAATTTTGGGGGGGGTTGGTTTTTTTTAAAAAAGTGAAAAAGTGGTTTTTTTTGGCCAAAAAGGGGGTTTTTTTTTGTTTTTTTTTTTCCCCCCCCCTGTTTTAACCCGGGGGAGGTAAGTGGTAAAATTTTCATGGGACTTGCCCCTTGTTTGGGGGTATGTGGGGGAAAACCCCGGCCCCCCACATTTCCCCCCGGGGTTGGGGGTTTTTTTGTGGTTTTTTGGGTTTTTGGTTGGGGTTGGGTGGTGGGTTGGGGTGGTGTGTGGGGTTTGGGGTTTTGCCGGCGCCGGGGGCCGGGGGGGGCCCCGCGCGCCCCCCGGGGGCCCCGTAAAAATGAAAATTTGCGGCGCGGTTTGGTTTTTCAAAATTTTAAAAAGAAAAATTTTTCCCATATAATATTAAAGTTGGGGGGTAAAAGCAAAAAATACGGGGGTTGGGTTAAAGTGCCTTTTTTACGTGTGGGAACCCAAAAGCCGTTGGGGCCTTTGGGACGTTTCCCAAACAAAGGGGTGGTTTTTTCCTTTTGTTTTTGGTTTTTTTTAGTAAAAGTTTTAAAACCTTTTTTTTTTCCCAAAATTGGGCTGGGGTGCCCTGGGGTTTTTGGTTGGGGGCGGGCGCGGGTGTGGTTTTGGGAAAATTGTTACGTTTCCCGTTGGGCCCCTGCGTGCAAAGCCAAAGTTTCAACCCCAAAACCGTGGGGGGAGGGGGAAAAGAGAAGAGGGAGGGGGAATGGGGGGGGGAAAATCGGGAAAAAATTCCCGGGGGGAAAAAAATTTTTAAATTGGGAAAAGGGGGGACCGGGGCCTTTCCCGCATTGAGGAACAAAAAAAACCCAAAAAAGAAAAAAACCCCCAAACCCCCAAAATGGGGCCCCCTGTTAAAATTTTTAAATGAAACACGAAACCTTTTACAAAAAACCTTTTTTCCCCACAACCAAAATTTTTAAAAAATCCGTAAATTTTAGGGAAAAAAAGGAAAGAATTTTAATTAAAAAAAATTTAACCCCCCGTATTTGGGGGGGCCCTTCCCCCAGGGGGGCCCCCGCCCCAGCTGCCAAAAAAACCCAATTTTTGCCGCAAAATTTAAAAATTTTCGCGCCCTGCCAAAAACCACAACACAAACCCCCCCCCACCCACCCAAAAACCACCCCACACACAAAACCCCAAAACCAAAAACCCCAAAACCCCCCCACACATCCCCCCAAAACCCCCCACACACACCAACCCCCACAAAATCAACACAACAATTCCCTTAAAAAAAAACCATACCACAAACATAAAACCATACTCACGGGGAAACAACACAAACCAAAACACACAACCCCCCCCCCACCAACACAACACAACACACCAACCAACAACACCCCCAAAATTTTTCAAACATGTTTCCCTTTAAATTAAAAAAAACAAAGAAAAAAGGGGGGGAAAAACCCACCAAACCCAAAAAAAAAGAAAAAAAAAAAAATTAAATTTTTTGAAAGAGAGGAGGGAAAAGAAAAAGGAGAGAGGAGAAGAGAAGGGAGGGGGGAGGGGGGAGGGGGAAAAAGGGGAAAAGGGGAAGGGGGTGGGGGTTGGGGTTTGGGATAAAAGCCCAACCGGGAAAGTTGGGGGCCCGTTGGGGGAAAAATTTTTTTTTGTTTTTTTTTCATACAAAAAATTTTTTAAACACCACACACAAAACACACCCACCACAAAACCCCCCCCACAACACCCCCACCCCCAACCCCAAACACACACAAACCCCCACCCCACAACTAAACACCCCCCCCAACCCCCCAAATTTTTAATTTTAAAAAAATATATTTTTTTTAATATTTTTAAAATTTTATATAAATAATTTTAAAGGGGAAAAAGGGGGGAAAAAGAGGAGAGAGGGGAGAGGGGGAGAGGGGGATGTTGTAAAAAACCGAATTTTTTTTTTTTTTGTCCCCCCCCTCTTTCCCCCAAAACCCCAATTTGGGGGGTTAAGGGACCCCCCCGCCCCCTCATTTCCCGGGGGAAAACCCCGTTTAAAGCCCCCAGCCTGGTCCCGCCCCCCGCCCGGCAAGCCCCGGCCAAAAACCCGGGGAAATTAAAAAGGGGGGGGAGTTCAATTTTCCCAAAAACCCCTCCCCCAAATCCCAAAAAAACCCCCAAGGAAGGGGGACCCCCTGGCCAAATTTCCCTTTCCCGAGGTTTTTTTTCCCGGGGGGTGTTTTGTTGGGGGGGGCCTGTTTTTGGAAAATTTAAAATACCGGGGGAACCAAAACCCCCCCCTACTTAAACCCCCACTGGGGGCGAAAAAAAAAATAATTTTCTTTGATCCCCCGGGGAGCCCGGGGGGGTGAGGGGAGCTCCCCTCCGGAAGGGGGGCCCCAAACCCCCCGTTTCCCTCCCCCAAAGGGGCCGGGGGCCCCCCTGGCTTCGGGCCCCCTTAAAAACCCCTGGGAAAAACCACGGGAAAAAAAAAAAACCAAAAGGCCCCCCAGAAAAGGTTTGGGAAAAAAAGGGGCAAAAGAAAATTGAGGGTCCCCCATTGGAAGGGGAGGGGCCCTGGAAGGGGCCCCCCAAAGAAATTTTTGAGGGGGCCTTTTTTTTTTTTTAAAAAATGGAAAACAATTTTAAAGGGGGGTTGAAAAATTTAAAATGGAGCTTTTGGGGGTTTCCCCTTTTCCCGGGCCCCCCCGAAGGGGAAATAAAAAAATGACAGGGGGTGTTAACCCCTACGCCCCCTTTCCCTTTCCCCTTTTGTATTTTCCCCCGCCCCAACCAAAACCCCAAAGGGCCCGAAGGAAGATAAAAGGCAAACCTTTCCTGAATTTTTGGGGCAAGGAAAAAAATTTTTGGGATCCCAAAATCTCCCAAAAAAACCCCCAAATTTCCTTTTTTGTGGAAAAAGGAAAACCCCTTGAGGGGGGGTTAAAATCCCCCTTCCCCTTTTTTCCCCCAACTGAAGGGCGGCAGCAAAAAATCAACTCTGGGTTTGGAGGGGGCCCCCCGGGGGGCCCCGGGGGAAAAAAACCCCCCCAAAGAAAAGGATGGGAAAAACGAACCCAACGGGCCCCCCCCAGGCCCCCGGGGGGTTTTCCGGGTTTTGCCTTTCCCCAATTTTACCCCCCCCTTTTGGCCCCCGGGTTGGGGGTAAAAAAGATTTTTTTCTTTTCCCCCATTTTCAAAGGGGGAAACCCCACCCCCCAAAAATTCACAAAAAAGAAGGGGAGGGAGAGGAGAGGAGAAGAAAGAGGGAGAAAGAGAGGAGAGAGGGAAGAGGGAAGGAGGGAAAAGAAAAATGATGGGTGATTGGGGGAAAAGAGATGATGATTTAAAAGAATTTTTAAAATTTCCCCCCAAAGGGTTTAAAAGATAAGCAAAAAAAACCATGGCTTTTTTTTTTTTTTATCCGGCCCCTTGGCCCCCCCCCTTAAAAAGGGGCTAAGGGGTTAAAAAAACAAAACCAAAACACACACCCACCCAACAACACACAAACCCACCCACACACAAAACCCAACCCCACCCCACACCACAAAACCCCCCACCCAAAAACCCCCCCCCCCAAAGGGAAAAAAGCAACCCCCACCGGCCAAAGCCCCAAAACCCCCCACCAAAAACCCCCACCAACACCCACCCCAAAAAAACCAAAAAAATGCACGCGGGGGTTGGGACCCCCCCCTTCCCCCCTCCCCTCCCCCCCCTTCCCTTCCCCCTCTCCCTCTCCCCCCCCCCTCCTTTTCCCTTCCCTCTTCCCCCCTTCTTTTTTCTGGGTTTTTCCTTTTCCGGGCCTTTTTCCCCGGGCCCCCCTTTTGCCCCCCCCCGTCCCCCGTCCCGTCCCCCCCTCCTGTTTTTTTCTGTTTTGCCCCGGGGCTGTCCCCGGCCCGGGCCCCCTTTTTCTGTTTTGGCCCACCCCCGTCTGTTTGGGGCCCCCTGGGGCCTTTTTCTGTCCCCCCTTCCCCTTTTTCCCCCCCCCCCCCCCGGGCCCCTTTTTTTCCCCCCCCCCTTTTTTTTTCCCCCCCCCCCTTTTTTTTCCCTTTTTCCCCCCTTTTTTTTTTTCCCCCCTGTTTTTTTCCCCCCCCCCCCTTTTCCCTTTTCCCCTTTTTTGGGTTTTTTTTTCCTTCCCCCCTTTTTTTCCCTTTTTCTTTTTATTTTTCCCCCTTTTTTTTTTCCCCTTTTTTTTTCCCCCCTTTTTCCCCCCCCCCGGGGGGTTTTTTTTTTCCCCCGGTTTTTTTTTGGGTTTTTCCCCCCCCCCCTTTTTTTTTTCTGTTTTTTTGTTTTCCCCGTTTTTTTCCCCCTTTTTTTTCCCCCCCCCCGTTTCCCCCCCCTTTTTTTCCCCCCCCCCTGCCCCCCCCCCCCCTTTTTTTTTTCCCCCCTTTTTTTTTCCCCCTTTTTTTTTTTTTAAAAAAGGTTCCCCCAAAAAAATTTAAAAAAACCCCAAATTTTCCCGGGGGGAAAAAAAAAAAAAACCCGGGCCCCCGGGGGGGGGGGGAAACCAAGGCCCTTAAAAAACCAAAAATTTAAAAAAAACCCCCTTTTAAAAAAGGGGCCCCTTTAACCCCTTTTTTTCCCCCCTTTTTCCCCCAAAAAAAAAAGGGGGGAAAAAAAAAACCCCCAAAGGGGGAAAAAGGGGGGGGCCTTTTCCCCCCCTTTTTCCCCCCCCCCCGGGGGGGGGCCCCCCCCCCCCCCCCCCCTTTTTGGGGGGGAAAAAGGGGGCCAAAACCCCTTTTTGGGGGGGAAAAAAAAAAACCCCCCCCCCCCTTTACCCCCTTTTTTTTGGGGGCCCCCCCCGGGAAAAAAAAACCCCCCCCCGGGGTTTTCCCCGGGGGGGGCCGGGGCCCCAAAAAAAACCCCCCCCCCCGGGGGGAAAAAATTTTTTTTTTTGGGGGTTTCCAAAAAACTTTTTTTTTTTTTAAATTTAAATTTTTT
>JAMYXO010002219.1:22500-24817 GCA_033310375.1 Conus canariensis
GTTTTTTCCCCCCCCCCCCCCTTTCCCCCCCCCGGAAAAGGTTTCCCCTTTTTTTTTTTTTTTCTTTTTTTTTTTGGGGGGTTTTCCCCCCTTTGGCCTTTTTTTTAAACCCCCCCCCCCGGGCCCCCCTTTTCCCCCCCCTTTTGGGGCCCCTTTTTCCCCCCTTTTCCCCCTTTTTCCCCCTTTTCCCCCTTTTTTTCCTTTTTCCCCTTTTTTTCCCCCTTTTTTCCCCTTTTTTTTTCTTTTCCCCCTTTTTTTTTTCCCCCCCCCCCCTTTTTTTTAAAAAAAATTTTTTCCCCTTTTGGGGCCCTTTTCCCCCCCCCTTTTCCCCCCTTTTTTTTTTTCCCCCCCCCCCCCCCTTTTTTTTCCCCCCCCGGGCCCCTTTTCCCTTTTTAAACCCCCCCCCATACCCCCCAAAAAAAAAACCCCCTTCCCCCCCCCGGGTTTTTCCCCCCCCCCAAAAAAAATTTTTTCCCCCCCCCAAAAACCCCTTTCCCCCCTTTTTTTTTCCCCCCCCAAAAAATTTTTTCCCAAAAAACCCCCCCCCCCTTTTTCCCCCCCCCCCCCCCCCTTTCAAACCCCTTTTTGGAAAGGAAAATTTTTTTTTTCTTAAAATTTTTTTTCCCCCCGGGGGGGTTTTTCCCCCCCCTTTTTAAAAGGGCCCCTTTTCCCCGGGGGTTTTTCCCCCCCCCCTTTAAAACCCCCTTAACAAAGGGGCCCCCCCCCTTTTTTTTTTCCCGGCCCCCTTCCCCCCCTTTTGTTAATTTTTTTTCCTTTTTGGGATTTAAAAGGGGTTTTTTCTTGGGGCAGTTTTTCCAAATTTTCCCGAAAAAAAAGGGCCCTTCCCCGCCCAAAGGGAAATTTTAAGATTTTAAATTGACCCCGGTTTAACTTTTACCCCGGAAAAAAGTTCCCCAAAATTCCCGCTTGGGTTCAAACTTTAGTTGACCCGTTTCCCCCCTACCCCCTTTAAAAAAGTCCCCTTTTAGGCCCAATGGAAAATTCCCCGCTTTTTTAAATTTGGGGCAAATTTTTAAATACCCTGGGCAGTCCCTTTTTAGTATGGAATTTAAAAAAGCTTTAAAATTTTTTCTTTTTTCCCCTAAACCCTTACCCGTCCCCTTTTTAAAAAGGGTTCCCAAACTTTTTGTTTTTTCCCCCAAAAATCTTTGGGGGTTTTTTGGTTTAGCTTTAAAGGGTTTGGGGGCCAAAAAGGGGGCCCGGGGGGGTTTTTTTTTATGTTTTTGGAGTTGGGGACCCGGGGGGGTGGTTTGGGGGTTTTTTTGGGGGGGCTTTGGGGGGTTTGGAAAGGGGAGAGGGAAGGGGGGAATTTTGGGAATGGGCCCCGGGGTTTTTCGATGGATTTTAAATTGGGGTTTGGGAAATACCCCAAAAGTTGGGTAATTTTTGGGGTTTTTGGGAAATTTCAGGGCCCCGGGGGGTTGCATTCTGAAAGGGGGGGGGTCCCCCCCCCCGGTTTTATTTTAACAGGGGGGAAAAAACCCTGGGTTTTTTCCGGGACTTTTTTGTTTATTGTTTCTAAAAAACGGTCCCCGGGTTGGGGTGCCAAAAAACTGAGGGGAAAGGTTGGTTTATTGTTTGGGAGGGGGGAAAAAGCCCCCCGTTTTTGGGTTTTTCCCTTTTTTGTCCCAAAATTTAAAATTTAAATAAAGTCCCCTTTCCTTTCCCCAAATTTGGGGGAAAAAAAGGGCATTTTTCCAAGGGGGGTTTTTTTTTAATACAAAAATTTTTGATTGTTGTTTCCCCGGATTTTTTCCTTTTGGTTTTTTCCCTTTTTTTTTCATATTTTTTTATTTTGGGTTTTTGTTTTTTTTTGTTTGGTTTTTTGGTTGGGGGGGGGGGTCGTGGGTGGAGGTTTAAATGGGTGGGTTTTGGGTTTTTTGGGGGTGTTTGGGGGGGTTGGGTGTGTTGGGGGGTTTGGGGGTGGGGTGTTTTTTTGTGGTGGTTTTTGTGGGGGTTTTTTTGGGGGGGAGGCCCCCAATTTTTTGTTTGGGGGCACCTGTGGGTTCCCCCCCGGGGTCCCCCTTTGGGGGGGGGGTGGGGGGTTTAAAAGGGGCCGCCAAGCTTGGGGCCCCCCCCCTTTTGGGGGTGGGCCCCTTTGGCCCCGGGGCGTGTGGGGGGGTTTTGTGGGGGTGTGTAGTGTGGGGGGGTTTTGTGGGGGGTGGGGTTTTGGTTTGGGTTGGGGGGGGTTGTTGGGTGGGGGTGTGTTGGGGGGTGGTTGGGGTGTGGTTTTTTGGGTGTTTAAAACCCTTAAAAACCTCTTTAAAACCCAAAAAAAAATACTAAAATTCAGCTT
>JAMYXO010002220.1:0-24807 GCA_033310375.1 Conus canariensis
TTTCTTGTGACAGCGTGGGCCTCCATCCTGTATTTTTCCCACTGTTAGTTTTTTTTTTAAAATTTGGGACCCATACTCCCCATGTATTGTCTGTGTTTTTTAACCGATGGATATTCACCAAAGCTGATCTTAAATGTTTTGGGTTTAACACGAAGCGTCGGGGTTTATTCATTGTACTAATGTGTTTTCTGATTGTTAGATTGTAACAAATGTGTTTTCCGAATGAGTAGATTGTCTATATTTTGGTGAAATGGCCATTCTTTGACCAAGAGTTGCCATGCTGTTCGTTTAATGATACTGCTGATACTGCTTAGTTACCCAACAAAGCATGACGCTGAACATATCAGACTATACCACGGCAAGGGCATTCTTTCTGTCTAAAGATGGGAAGGGCTTGAAGCCAACTAATACCATGCACATTACCAGACTGTGTGATTGTGCTTTTATATGCCATAATTCCCACTGAAATTGGAAAAAACACACACACACACACACACACACACACACACACACACACACACACACACCCCACACTGCACAATACTGCAGTGTTGTCACTGAACTAATTCGTGTAATTTTACCACACATCGCAACCATGATTTCTCTGTTTCTGTCATGTCCTGTCTGTCTGTCTGTCTCTGTCTCTCTCTCTCTCTGTCTCTCTGTCTCTGTCTCTGTCTCTGTCTCTCTCTCTCTCTCTCTCTCCTCTCTCTCTCTCTCTCTCTCTCTCTTGTGTGTGAGATTACTGTTTCTATCCTTGTTAGACCAAAGAATTCGATTGTAAAAATCCCACATTGTTCTATTCTCTTTTACTTCTCTCTGTGGCTGTCTGTCTGTCTGTCTGTCTGTCTCTGATGATTTCCCTCCCTCTCCTTCCGTCTGTCTGTCCTGCCGGTCTCTGTCTCTTTTCTGTCTGTATCTTTGTTGTCTATCTGTCTGTCTGTTGTCTGTCTCTCTCTCTCTCTCTCCCCTCTTTTCCTCTCTCTCTCCCTCTCTCTCTCTCTCTCTCTCTCTCTCTCTCCCTCCCCCCCCCTCTCTCTCTCTCTCTCTCTCTTGCTCTCCATTGTGTGGGGGTTTCTGTTTCTATCATTGTTAAACCATAGAATGCGACTGTAAAAAATGCACATTGTTCTTCTTCTCTTTTCCATTACTTTTGTCTGTTTGTGTGTCTGTCTGCGTGTGTGTTTTGAACGTCAGTCTCTCTCTCTCTCTCTCTCTCTCTCTCTCCTCCCCTCTCTCTTCTCTCTCTCTCTCTCTCTCTCTTTTCTCGTTATGGGTTTTCCTCCATTTCTATTGCTATTAGACCGAAGCGTTTGAATGGAAAAAAAAAATGCACGATGTTGTTGTTTTTTTTCAATTCTATTTTTTTCATATTGTGTGTACCAGTCTGTCTGTCTTTTGATCTCTTTACTTCTTTCCCTATCTCTTAGTTGTCTCCGACTCTTTTCTCCATTGTTTATTTAGTGAGACAGGAAAGTGTGACCGAAAATAAAACTACGATTTTCTTAACACAATTTTGTTTCTAATCTTTTCTTTTACTATATTAGAACGTGTGTGTCACATATGTTTCAAAAACATGAAGTGTGTAGCACTGAAAATTAAAAAAAAAAAAAACATTCATTCAGTCAGGTTTTTGGAATTTGTTCTATTTTTTTTTGGTTTGTTTCTCATGTGTGAATGTGCTGGAGTGCCCAACTGACATGCCACAAGTATGTCAGTTCGTTGTTGATGTTGTTGTTATTGCGATATACAGAATACGGCCATACTGCCGCCTTTAAATGTAAACGACTTTTTTAGCGCTGCTGTTTGCTGTTCTTCTATAGTTTCACGGTGATGATGGTTACCAACGTTTCTGTTATAAACCAGCCTCATTTTACATAATGTCAAAACAAGCTGGAGATTTGCCCCCCCCCCCCTCCCTCTCTCTCTCTCTCTCTCTCTCTCTCTCTCTGTATACGTATATCTGCATACGTGTGTGTGTGTGTGTGTGTGTGTGTGTGTGTGTGTGAGTGTGTGTGTGTGTGTGTGTGTGTGTGTGACGGGGACAGAGAGAGGAAAGGCACGGAGAAATACAGAGAAAGAGATTGAGAGAGATACAGAGACAAGGAAAAGAGAAAGATAATTACGGAAAATCCCATAGCAATTACGTTCCCGATCCCTGACCCAGCTAACTTACTGATTGGAACTGTACTATAAAAAAAAGTAAGTCTTTTTCTGTTTTTTTTTTTTTTCTTTTTTTCTTTTTTTTTTGATGATGGAAGCAAATGCATCTTTTCCATCCACATTCATCCATGCTTGAAGACCAGGTCCAAACTGAAACGCAATAAAAATGGCCGCCAAAAGTAAGTTTCATTTTTTTCTTTTCTTTTCAAAAGAACGCTTTTGTGGAGTAGTGCCCCTTTCGGCATTTCGCTGGAAGTGCTCACGTGGAAATCCCTCTTCATTCTGCCTTGTAATAATTATTGAAAACAAAAAGATAGACAGCCACAGTAAGCACCCTTTATATTATTCTCATTACATCTGTAAAAAAAAAAAAAAAATGACAGAAATATTACCTTTTATCTGTGATTTTGTTCTCCCATAGTCTAAATACCAAACTGGTCAAGCAACAGACACATGTATTTGAATAAATGCTTCAAAATACAAACACTACTTGCGTTTCTGATCTATTGGTGCTTTCGAACAATTGACGCTTCTATCCTGTACCCTTTAAAGTCATTTACTGTTCATGAGTTAGAACTGGAAATCGCGATGTTAACGAATTGTAAACAGTTTTAAAAGGTATCTGAAAGACCTCCGGCCGTTAACGTGGACAAGCAAATTACGAAACAAAACACGACACGTTTGGAGCCCTTACATCTCCCTCAGGCAAGACAGATTCATAGTCTAAGGCATGGTTTTCTAAAGTCGAGATAGAATGCCACTAAGACCAATGCCTTAGACTAAAAACAATACCTTTACACTACAAGTTCATGTTGCCTGAAGAAGAAACCCAAGGGCTCGAAATTCGTCTTGTTTTGTTGTGTAATTCATGTGTCCCTGTTAATTGCCGGAGTTATTTTTAGATAGCTTTTTAAAATTTGTTTCCATTCCCGCCTGCAGTCACCTCGCTTTCCAACTGACAGAGTTCAAACAAAGGCATACATACAAACTTTGACAAAAGTTGATGGTCAGTGTCATATCTATGGCACACTATCCGACACACGTATCGATTTCCGAAACTGAGGGATCGGTGTCTTATTGTTTTATATTCCCCCTACAGACATTCAGTGTTGTTTTGCTTTACATACCCCTACAGACATTCAGTGTCTTATTGTTTATATACCCCCTACAGACATTCAGTGTCTTTTTGTTTTATATACCCCCTACAGACATTCAGTGTCTTTTTTGTTTTATATTCCCCCTACAGACATTCAGTGTCTTTTTGTTTTTGCATACCCCCCTACAGACATTCAGTGTCTTTTTGTTTTGCATACTCCCCCCCCCCCCCCCTACAGACATTCAGTGTCTTATTGTTTATATACCCCTAAGACATTCAGTGTCTTATTGTTTTATATACCCTCCTACAGACATTCAGTGTCTTATTGTTTTATATACCCTCCTATAGACATTCAGTGCCTTATTGTTTAAAATACCCACTATAGACATTCAGTGTCTTATTGTTTTATATACCCTCCTATAGACATTCATGCCTTATTGTTTTATATACCCCCTATAGACATTCAGTGTCTTATTGCTTTATATACCCCCCTACAGGCATTCAGTGTCTTAATGTTTTACATACCCCCCCCCCCCCCCCCCCCTACAGATATTCAGTGTCTTAATGTTTTACATACCCCCTACAGACATTCAGTGTCCTATTCACGGCACACGTATCCGACACATTGATACGGTCTCCGAAACTGACGTATTGATTCATATAAACTCCCACAGACATTCACCGACGATGACTGAGGCTGAGAGAGAAATCGTTTTCAAGTAGAAGTCGTGTGTTCTGCTCTCCTTTTCTAGTCAGAACTCGCATACAACATTGTCTTCACGCTTGAATGCAGGTGTTCTTTTCCCAAACACCAAAAAAAAACCATTGCATATGCAACACCTCGCCTCAATCGGTTAATCAATAGGAGAATCATCGACAAGTCTTTAGGCGAGGCCTAAGTTATGCGAAATTTGATTAGGCGGGAAGTTATAAAGCGAAGCATGCTGTATTGGAAATACAATCATCACTTTCGGGCCAGCTGTGACCAAGTTTTGCATATACAGTTTGGACACCTAAGCTTCTCAGTTTCCGTTCCAATCGTTGAATGCATATGTGACGGCCTCCCACAAAACGATAGATAAAGTCGCGCAGGGCTGATCGCCGCTGCGGGCAACAAAGAGTGGTGAGGGTCATTTGGGGGTAAAATGAGATTTTTGCACCAACACATAGGAAAACCATTAAAGCTTATCATGTTTCACTGATTTTACACAAATTAAGCTAGAAATGTGATTAAATGATTTTTTTTTCACTCCATGTCATCAATTTTAAGCAGCACTGATTGCGAAAAGTTACTCATTTTCAATGGATAATCGAGTGCACATCCCTCGCAGAGCCCCTGGCATGCCGCATATCATTCGAAAGCTCAGTGTGTCTATTTTAAGAATCTGTACACAATCCTTTTAAATAAACCAATGAGAAGGCCTCTACGAGGCATTTAAAGTCGTACACATAAGAAGTCCTTCCAACCAATCAGCAATCAAATACTGAAATGGCCTTAGTAAATCAGCTGTTAACAGCAGAGACGCAGCCTTTCATTGGTCACAGCTCAATGGAATCTATTTTGTTTTGCCTTTGTCGTCGCTTCATTCGAAAAATCACCATCATGGATCGACGTATTGTAACGCCGTTAAATTAATCAAAATCAGGAAATGTTTTCGATTATGAAGGCCAGGGAATTAGTGGCCTTATAAACGAATATTTCGCCACCAACAATAGCAATGAAAAGGTGATTTTGCTTCCAACGAAGAAACTGACAGCGAAGCTGACGATGGGATTTCCCCATCGACTTCGACCGGCGTGTGTCCGTCTCAGCCTGTTCGACTCGAAATCGAAGATGAAAAAAGAAAATGAGGAGCCAGTTGTACGATTGAAGAAAGTGCAGGTCTGTCAGGTATAATGCCATCTTGATAACGCCAAAAATTTGGTGACAGCGATGTATGCAACAGATACAGGTATGAACTGCAATGGGCAGCCTCTGCCAGATCTGTAAATGGCAGAACAGTTTTCCTGTAACTGCATGCAGATCAAAATGATCATTTAATGCATTCCAGCTACTGATGGCCAACATATTATGTGTGTGTGCATGTTTGTGGAGAGGAGAGGGAGCACAGGTTTTGAACGTCGGGATATAGTGTGTGTGTGTGTGTGTGTGTGTGCGTGTGTGTGTGTGCGTGTGTGTGTGTGTGTGTGTGTGTGTGAGAGGACAAGAGAGATTCCACCCAGGCAACTGAAAAGGAAGAAGAAAGAATAATGCACAAGCATTTGTTTTCTGATAAGGTATGTTTGTTAATTATGAGTATATGCTGTTTTTATCATAGGACGTCATGAATCGTGAGTCCGGTATGTGTTGACGTACAGTGCAAGAGAGCTACCTTTTTTGTTTTCCTCCAAGAACCCACTTTTTTTTTTTAACGCTGGGCAAAATGAAACTAGAAAATACATATTAATTCAGTCAATTGTGAGAGAACTATAAAATAGGCACTCTGGCTCACCCACCTCCGCCAGCTCCAACCGGCTGAAGCCGGTTTCGCTGTTGCTCCGCCGGCTTACCCAGAGTGCCTATTTTATAGTTCTCTAATAGTAAACACTTTACAAACATACATAATGTGTAGGATTATCTGTTTTTAACACTAATTTAGAAAACTTTTGAGACTTAAGTTTTTGCTTAATCCTTCGTTTTTCTTGATCGTTTTCAATAACATCATTTTCACGCATACATTCATCAAATGCGTCTCTATCTTTCATATGAAATAAAACCACCGTCTTTAATTGCTCTCTAAAGTCTTTTAAAACTGAGTTATATTTTTGACATAAAATCCACACACTTATCCCAGCATGTCTTCCACTGAAAGCTAGTTTTGACAAAGTGTTTCTCTTTTTAACTATGTCTCTTTCTGCCGAACAGTCATCTATAATAAATAGTGTCTGCGTTCCCTCAAACAATTTATAAAAGTGTTCTAAACACTCACTCAGCTTATTGCTAGGATCAACTAAATAGATTTCATCATCCGTCCATATAAACCTTCTATCGTGATATGCTTTGTTCCATTTAAGTGTTGGGCAGAAAATTACTATATGATCAAAATTATAACGATAAACTGTTTGTAATAGGTCGAGGACAAATATTGTTTTTCCACAACCAGTCTGTCCACAAATCAATGAACAATGAGGGGTTTTTGTCATAAAGTTTAACATCGGCATTGACACCAAAGTTGTCTGCTCCATAGTTTTAAAACAGAATTTAATCTAATCCAGTTATTGTTTTTATCATACTCTCTGTCAAAACTTGTTCAGTATAATAAAACCCTATAAGGCCCAAATGTGTAAGATTAATCCAGTTCAGTTCTGTAAGATCGTTTCTATTTAAACTAATATCAATTTTGTTGCTTGTTGTTATGACCTTAATATCCTCGCCATTGTAAAGAACAACGACAGTAACTTTAAGTTTGTCAACGTCTAAGTTTTGCCAGCTAATAAGAATTCCTTTCATAAGATTGTCACTGACGCCCAGAGCTCCATTTCTCGCCTCATCTTTTAAGACAGAAATTTTAAATATCATTGTGAACGTGTCTCCTAATTTTGTGCGTGGAATGAACTGTAATTTTGTAGAGGCTTTCTTTAAAACCGATTCTCTTCTGTGGAGGATGTACTGTTTGTCCCCAAACGGCTTTATTTCGATCTCTTTCCGACTGTTGTCCTCTGGCATAAGACTTACATGTAAAGGGCCAGAGTTCAATGCTTTTCTGAAACTTTTTTGACGGTCAAAAAATGTAAATGGGCTTAAGAATTCAAATTTTATGTCCCATTCTAAATATGGTTCTAAGTGCCATTTGTTGTCAGTTTTTCGAACTATTTTATATTCATACTGACCCGCATTATTTGCTTCTACATTGCGTAGTTGTTCTAGTTTAGGAAACCTTTTGTTGTCGTCAACCTCTTTGCGCTTATAATAACCATCTTTAGTGTACTCAAAACCATACAAAGTGCCTATCTCACCGTTTTGTTCAAAGTCCTCAACGTCTGCAAGGTCTTTTAATTCTAAAGTTACATACCTCTCAGGCACTAATGTGACCCCCGAATCGTCTGGCCCACGTGACATTTTTTAAAACAACGTATTATTTTATTTCCAAAACAATGTGCAGGCTGTCACATTTGACGACTTTTCCTGTTTGGTCTTTGATTTTTATATTAAATGATCTGACCCTCCCACAAGCTAATCTTTTAAACTGTAAATTAGGGAATTGTATAATTTCATAATCGCAATATGCAGCTTTCCCTGATGGAAGAGCTCTTAAAACAGTTGAGGGCCTTCCATCATATAAGTTTTCATCAGTGCTCAGCTCGTCCAAATGAACATAGAGTAATGAATGTAATGCAAGATCGAGCGGGTTTTCTCCCTCATAAGTAGTTTCGTCTGGTGTAACTATAAAAGCATGAATGGCATAATTGTCAGTTGCAAAGCCTAACATTTTAGCTAGCTCTCCATCAAAAAGGTAACTTACTTCTTCTTCTTCAGGTTTGAATGCTAACATTATTTTCAAATTTGCATTGTTAAGTTTGAGAGTAATGTCGAAGTTACTCATTGCTTCTTTCAGCGAGCAAAACCCGTAATAACCATCAGGTATGGTTAACTGGCTAACTAAGTTTCCTCTATTGTCAAATTTTGTAATCTTATTATTCTTCTTGGATTGACTTATATTAAACCATACGACTTTGTAGAATATTTCATGGAGTGCGACCCTTTGGGTTCCGCAGTTATTATCAATAGCATATTCTAAAAACGAAGGACTGTCTTGAGTTGTTATTGTTACAAACATTTTTAAAACAAATTTAAAAATGAGTGCTTTCAAATATACTAATGCAAAATATTCTGTCGGGCCGCACTACAATCTTAAAAATATAACAACTGACACCCTTGACATTTCTGTGACTCAGTCTGACGCCTTTCAAGTAAAGGTTAGTACTCCATTGGATCGTTATCTTAACCCTCCTATTAAAAACGACTACATCCCGAAAGTGTGGTTCAGTCATCCGATGCAGTTTTATCAGAACCAGTTAAACTTTGCTGTGTTTTGTGCATCAACTGGGTGTGGAGTGTCGTATGCTGATCATTTAAATCATCCTGATCCTTTGGTGAGGTCAGTGTATAGATTTCATTTTTATTACACCTTCAGACGTATTTTATCTGAACTGCAAGCGCCATTACCAAATGACAAAACGTTTAATCCATTCAGCAACAGAATAGATTACAAGGCTTTTGAAAGGATCTGTAACGAATTTGATATTGACCCAAAGACAGACTTTAGACAAAAGTTGGATCTTAATCATGGTTTAGGCACTCTTTATTATTGGGGCGTGCATAGAAAGTATAACTATGATTGGAATCCTCCTTACACATCTTTCTCTTCAGGCACAACTGTTCACCTCGGGTCCATAGAGCAAGAGCATAAAACAGCATGGACAACATTTATTTTGGATACTTCTAAGGGTCTAACAAAAGCGGGAATAGAACGAATAAACGACTCCATTCGTACTTATGTTTGGTGTTTGCTAGGTTCGCAAGCACAAACGAGATCAAACATAATTGATCCTTCTACTGGCTTTGACGCCCAAAAACAGTATTTAGCAAATTTAGAGGATTCTATTAATTCTGCAATTGATTTGCCTTCAAGTATTAAAAGGTACCAAAATGTTTTGCAATACGCAAGATCGAAAGTTGACTTTGCTGTTGGCACTGGTTTATACATGCTGCCTTCTGACCTCAGACTTCAGATAGGAACAATAATAAACTATAATAATGAAATCCTTGTGGCTGGCAATGAAGAGAAGGTCGGAAAAAACGACATAAATTCTAAGCCAGCAATAGCAATAAAAAAAGAATCCCCACCAATCCCCAAGGCCCCAAAACCCCATCCAATCCCCAAGGCCCAAAGCCCAAAGGCCATTGAAGACGCGGACTTTGTTCGTGATGACCATGAATATGAAAAGACGGCACTTGTTATTGGATTAACTGCCCTAGGATTACTTGGTCTTTATCTTACTATAAAGTAACCCAACTATTAAGACAACTAATGACCATAAGTGCTCGGCCATAAAGCCAACTACTTTCCTTGCAGTAGACAAAAGCCAGCTAACGATACCCCCTATTATACCAGGCAAAGAATCTATTGCCTTACTGGCTAATTTTTTTAATAAACTTGCAAGATGATCAAGTTGTTTTTTTACCCATGATTTATCTGATGGTGGTGATGGTGGCGGAGGCACTAACCCTTGCCCACCGCCGCCTGTAATAGCCAACACCAGTGTACTTATTGCAAATCCTAAGGCTGTTATAACACTTGCTAATGTGACACCTTGCTCTCTAAACAGTGTTTTTATTCGTTCTGCTAACGTTGTGTCTTCATATAAAATTCTTTGGATAGTTTCTCTTATTCTGCTCACTTGAGTTCGTAATTGTTCTCGGTTAGTAGACAGCACTTCTAGTCTTGCTGATCTCTCTTGTTCAAGATCTTTTAGTCTTTGTGTTATTCTTTCTTTAACACCAGGTCCTAAGTTGTGGTCATCAGCCTCAACTAGTTTTTCTTTTTCTCTTTTTATATGCTCATCTAGTTCACCCAGTTTTGCTAAATTGTTTGTTAATTCGCCTCTGATGCTTCTTAAAGCATGATCAAGGGCTGTTATTTCTCTCATAGGTAGCGGCGGATCGTGCATAGTTTTTAATGCTGTTTCTTCTGAAAAACTGGTTTCTATTATTTCGTCTGCTGTTGGGCTTAAATCTTTAAGTTCCATGTTTTGTATTTGGTTTTCTGTTGGGAGTTCTTGTAGTGTGTTTTGAAGTTTAGCAACTGCCTCACTGTCTAATCTTCGCGGTTTAGCAATGCCAAGGCGATTTTGATCGCTCACACTGAGCCTTTGTCTAATTGTACTCTTTTTTAAAAACTTTGATGAGTCTGGTTTAGTTGTAAGCTGAACAAGTTGTCCTTCGTCGTTTCTCACAAACAAATGGCCATCTTTTGTTTCAAAATCATTAGGGTCTATAAAATCAGGAGGTTCTTGGCCTAAACTTTGATAAAATGATTTGACCTTACTTTCTGTTAATTCACGCCGCAATGATTGTAATGGATGTGTCAAAGGCGTCATTTCACTCATGTCGTCTCCAGGATCAAAAACATCATAATCTTCTTCTGCCATGTTTTTAAATAATTAACTTTTTATTTTGTTTTATAAAAAAAAATGTCACAAGCATATGGTTCGATTCTTGACCCGCATAGAAGACTGAAAGAGCCCTTTGGCGTGAAGGGAAATAAACAAAATATTATTGTTCCAAATAATCCATCTACTATTGATTCAGATCAAATTCTTACTGTTAAATTTCCAGACCTAGGAGCAGATGAAGTGATTGTGCCGGGATCTGCACGGCTTACTTTTAAAATAGAACTTGATTCAGCAACAGACGCAAACAGGACAGTAGTTCAGAATCTGGGACGGGCAATCGTTAAGAAAATTTCTATAAAACTTGAGGGGCAAGAAATATTTTCTTTACACAATGCAGACATATTTCTAATCTATTCTGATCTATGGCTAACCGATAATGAAAGGGCCGATCTTGCGTTTCAAGGAATCGAAAATAACGAAGCACTAAAACACAGAATAGACGCCGAAGACGCTAAAGCCGGCAACAAGCATGAAGCTGTAAGTTTTGCTTATGGAAATCGCTTTTCCATACCCTTAGATTTTGAGTTGTTAAAAGCGCATGCGCCATACTTTCAAGGAGCATTAAAAGACAGATTGTCATATGAACTAACTTTTAATGAATACAAACGTGTCATTAAATCTACAGACACTGATTCCAAGTACAGCATTTTCGACATCTCGTTAGAGTTTGACATTGTTAGCAACCCTAACTTAGCAAGGCTGATTGAGCAACAATATCAGTCAAAATTAGCAATATATTACGAAAGAGTGATTCATCATACTAAATATCCTAAAAGCAGGGCAGACACAATATGGAACTTTAGTTTTAGCGCCGCAGCAAGATCCCTTAAAGGTATTTTATTGCTGTGTGAAGATGAAGAACCATTCAAAAGACAAAGTGAAAAGTTTATCAATCCTAAAATAACGAAAGTACAATGTTCAATTGAGGGTAGTCCTAACCAAGTCTACGGTAGCGGGCTTAAACCTTATCATCATTTTGATGAAATAAGAAAATTGTTTGGAGGCGGGAGGTGTAGAAATCCAACAGTAGACCTTGTGTCTAAAGATCTACACCTTCACAGTGTTAGACTTGATGAATATTTAACAACGAAATACGGTTTATGGATTGACCTAAGGTCAACAGAAGATAATCAGTTGCATGGGAGTGGGAGAACAGTTAAAGACGTAATAAACATTCAAATTGATAAAGAAAAAGAGAGTGATAAACCACTTAATGTACATTTGTTTTTAATATATGATGCGCAGCTGAATATTCAAGATAACAGATTAAAAGATATCCAATACTAAATTATTTTTATTTTAAAAAAGCATGTCTGTTACGACTTATCCAAAAGTGCCCAAAGAAGAGATAGTAGGCAACTCTGTTGCTGTAGACATAAAAACTTTCAGATTAACAAACATAACACAAATGCAAACCCAACTAGAGCAGGACCTTTCAAAATACAGCAAAACCAAACGAAGGTATTCTGCTGTCTTTAATGCTGTTACATATGTTAATACTGGAGCATCGATCACTAGTGCTTTAACAGCAGGAACAAGTGTAGGTCTCTTAGCAACAGGCGTAGGTGCACCGGTAGCTATACCTCTAGGTGGTGTGTCTTTAACTCTTGGCCTTGTGTTCATTGGCTGTAAGTGCTGTCAGCAAAAAAATAAAAGCTAAACTCCAAAAGCACACAGCTATGGTTCAACTAATAACAGCTAAACTTAGTTCCTTCAAACTGACAATAAATAAAGCACTTGCTGACTCAAACATCACGGATGAAGAATTTAGTCGCCTACAGGCTGATTTTGAGGACTACAAAAGACAAAAGTTTGATCTTCAAAGAAAGGCAAGGGCAACTTTTTCTCAACAACCAGACACCGACCAGATAAAAAAGGAATGTTTAAAAAAAGTAAACGAAACATTAAACTCTGTTCTAAACAGCTCACATTAACAACACCAAAGGGCGTTTATACTTTAGTTTATGAGTCCAAGCACAAAAAGACTGTTGATATTGATTCTGATTAAGTATTTTTTTTTTAATTTAAATAAATATTTTGAGTTAGAAAAGAAACTCAACATGGATAAGATATATGAAGGTTCAGATGAATTGTTTGAAGCAATGCTCGAGGAAGAGCGTTTGTCAAGAGCACTAAATGAGATTGATTTAGAAGTTATTAATCCAAAACACGTGCGGGAAAGCGTTGTACACGCTATTTCTCAAGTTCCAAGTAAACTAACAATAAACCCTCCAGTTAAAGTAAGGTTAGTTGTTTTAATCGACTATATAACAATAAATGAAGAAAATCTAGAAGTCTGGGTCTCAACTAAACAGCAGACTATTCTTTCCTCTAATGACTTAACACCTGGTTGGGCAGACCAGCTGCTTACACAGTTTGATGAAGCCTCTGAAGCAGCTAAAATGAGAGGCTCTGGTTGGTCAGAGGGTGAAGTCCTAGACATCAGATTAAGACAGGCTAAGTATGAGCCGATTGTAGGCAAGTCTTACATTCCACTGCCTCCAACATTAGTTGCAAAGAAAGCAGTTTTGAACATAAAAAATTCAGATGACAAATGTTTTATGTGGTGCGTTCTTGCTAGGCTGCATCACGTTGCCAAAAATGCAGAGAGAGTATCTAACTATTTACAGTGGGCCAATGATCTTAACTTTAACGGCCTTGAATTTCCTATGGCTGTAGACAAAATTGATCAGTTTGAAAAACAAAATCCATCAATAACTGTTAATGTCTACACATGGTCTGAAGAAACCAACCTTCTGCCAATTAGAGTGTCAAAGAACAGTCCAACAATAGGCGAACCAACCAAAACTCATGTAGACTTACTCCTGATGCAAAGCCTTAATGGGTTGCACTACACTCGAATACGCACAATGAGTAGATTACTAGTGCATACTACAAAACAACATAGCAAACAAGAATTCTGTAGAAAATGTTTAACAAGAATTCCATCTGTTAAAGCAGCGAGCGAACATGTAAAACATTGTATTAGCCCAGTTGACTGTGATACAGAACTGATTACGCCCGGAGAAGGCAGTAAAGTTAGTTTTAAGAACTGGAAACGGTTGCAAACTAGTCCATATGTTGTTTACGCAGACTTCGAATCACTCATTGTTCCTTATGAAGGACCAACCCCACAGAAACTTCCTAAAACAGTCTTAATGAGTAATCATCAGATTTGCTCATTTGCCTTCATCATTGTTAGGTCGGATGGCGCCCATTCAAAGCCAGAATTATACAGAGGACCAAATGCTGCAAAATACTTCTTAAAAAAGCATGCAGCAAGTGCGTAATGCCTGTTCTAATAATCTAAACTTATCTGAAATCATAATGACGCCTGAAGACCAACAACAGTATGACTCAGCCACTCACTGTTGGATTTGTGGGGCGGCCTTGGTTGCCACCGCAGAGAATCCAACAGTAAGAGACCATGATCACATTAGTGGAAAGTTTAGAGGAGCAGCACATAACAAATGCAATCTTCAACTAAAGTTTGAACCAAAGACATGGAAGCTGCCTATATTCTTTCACAACTTGCGAGGTTACGACTCTCACCTTATAATGCAAGCAGTAACCAGCGACTTCAGGGTGTCATGCATTGCACAGTCATCAGAAAAGTACATGTGTTTCACTTTAAATAACATGTCTTTCTACGACTCTATGCAACACATGATGGGTTCATTAGAGTCACTGGCTATGTCCTTAAAGTCCTGCCCAATAACAGAAGAATATTTTGACCCAACTCTTGTTAGAAAGGGCGTTTACCCTTATGAGTACATGAACAGTTGGCAAAGGTTTGACAAAGATACACTTCCGCCTAAAGGCGCGTTCTTTTCTAGTCTCAGAGGAAAGGACATCAGTGATTCTGATTACCAGCATGCTCAAGATGCGTGGCAGAAGTTAGAGTGTAAAACGATGGGAGACTATCATGATTCCTATTTAATGGCGGATACCTGTTTGTTGGCGGACGTCTTTGAAAATTATAGGAAGACCTGCATGAAACATTACAGCCTGGATCCCGCGCATTACATTTCTGCGCCCGGGATGAGCTGGGACGCTTTCTTAAAATTTACTGGAGTACAAATTGATTTATTGTCTGACCTGCCAATGCTTCAGATGATTGAAAACGGATTGCGTGGGGGAATCAGTACGGCGTCGCACCATTACTGTAAAGCAAACAACAAATACTTGGACGACTATGATCCAAGTAAAAGGTCTAACTATCTCATGTATTTAGATGCAAACAATCTGTATGGATGGGCAATGGCGCAATCACTTCCATTACGCAACTTTAAAATGTACACAGATACGAATAATATTCAAAAAGCATTAAAGTGGTTGGGCAGTTTGACGCCAGATCAACAGTGTGGATACATTCTAGAAGTTGACTTAGAATATCCTCAGGAACTCCATGATTACCATAATGACTATCCATTAGCAGCAGAAAGTCTAAAGATGGCAAAAACAGAACCACCTAAACTTGTGCCTAATCTTCGAGGCAAAAAAAATTATGTCTGCCATTACAGGCTTCTACAATTTTATTTAAGACATGGTTTGAAGTTGACAGCTGTTCATCGTATAATTGCTTTTGATCAAGAACAGTTCATGAAACCATACATAATGAAGAACACTGATCTCAGAACTAAATCCACAGATGCTTCAGAAAAAGACTTTTTCAAGTTGATGAACAACAGCTGTTTTGGAAAGACTATGGAGAATCCGCACAAGCGTAAAGATGTTAGATTGGTCACCAGAGAGAACGATGCAATTAAGCTAACTTCTAAACCTAATTATCAGGACTTCAGAAGATTTCATGATCAGCTTTTTGGCATAATGATGAAAAAAAAGAAAGTCAAATTGGACAAGCCCGTTTTTATTGGGTTTACTGTTTTAGAGCTGTCGAAGCTTTTGATGTTAGAATTTCTTTATGACTACTTTAAGCCCTTGTATCCTGAGTCCAGAGTTCTGTACACAGATACAGATTCCTTTGTTATAGATATCCCTACTGAAGATATCTATAAAGACATGGAATTAGAAGTAGCTAAAGGGCATGCGGGATGGTACGACACATCTGATTACCCTAAAGATTCACCTTTGCATTCAGTTATTAATAAGAAGGTTTTAGGTAAGATGAAGGATGAATTATCTGGAGATGTGATCAAGGAGTTTGTTGGTTTGAGGTCGAAAATGTACAGTCTTTCAAGCCAAAAAAACGTTGTTAAAAAAGCAAAGGGAATATCTCGTAGTGTTGTGCAATCAAGCATATCCCATGACAACTATAAAAAAGCATTGTTTGACAATAAGACTTTTCATCATGACAACGTAAAACTACGATCTAATCTACATGAGATTAACACAACAGTTGTAACAAAACGGTCTCTTGACCGCACTAACACAAAAAGAGTATTTGTTAATCCAGAGTTTTCATATGCAATTGGTCATTGGAGAATAGTATAATCATATGGGCTTATATTTTTCAGCAATCGCACGTTCAATTATATCATCATCTAATTTAGCAAAATTAATATTATTTATTAATGCTAGATGTGCTTTAATTTTTTTTGTCATTTCACAATATTCATGTTTCCATAAATCAAAATCAAAATAAAAGCTTTGGGGTTTAAAGCGATTGTCTGGCGATTGTTCTAGCCAGGGATTGTCAATCTTCTCAAATACTTCTTTAATGATATACTGATACTCAAATAAATCTTGCATTAATTTTAAAGACTTTTCCTTTGCCTTTTCTGCCATTTCCCTTTGAGCTTCCATTTTAAACCCAAATGTATTTGCGTAGATTAAAACAGTTCTTTAAGCTTAAATATATCACCAACCAATTCAACCAAATTATTATCCATTACTGCTAAATGTGCTTGAATTTTTTTTATCTTTTTAATATATTCTTGCTCCCAATCAAAATTTGAGGTTTTGTCTAGCATGGCATGATCAATCTTCTTAAATATTAGTCTAATAGCAAGATTATAATCAAATATTTCTCGCATTATTTCTAAGGACTCTTCCTTCACCATTCTTGCTTCCAGTGCCATTTTACGTAAGGATTCTTCCTTTTCCATTCTTGCCGCCATTTTAATTTAAATTAAAAAATAATTAAGCGACTGGAACTGTGTCTGGAGGGATTATCTGCAGTTCTTCCTTCACAAAAGATCTTCGGGGGGCTGGTCGTTTTGTTGTGTCAGTTTCTCGTAAATAATACACGGGTGGATTCATTTTCACAATTTTTTTTATCTCATATGGATCAACACTCCAAACTGGATCTGTTGCCCTGATGCGGGTGTCCCCTTCTGCTTCTCCCGGTAAATAAAGGTACCTTACTTTCAAACCAAATGGTAATAGTTTGCTTGATGAAGACTCTCCTTCAACAACATTTATTGTTTGTTTTCTGATTGCTTGTACTGGTTTTAGACCTTTAAATTCTTCATTATTCATTGCACGTAGAACTGAGGGCAGTCTTTTTACCCATTCTGTGTTGCGAGAATTGTCAATCAGCTCTCTGTGATACTGGTAGGAAAAAAGTCTTTCAGATAACTGTTTGTTAAAGTTTTCAACCAAACCCTGTGATCTGTGAACACCCGGAATGCCTCTTTTAATGGTAACTCTATGTTTTAACAATAATTGATTTACTTGACCTTTAAATTCTTTTCCATCATCGACTTGAATCATGCGAGGATAAGTTAAGGGTCCTCGTTGATATATCAGTTGTATAGCGACAGCAACAGCAGAAGCACTCTTTTGTGTTAATGGTTCAGCATCTTTGTATCTTGAAGCTATGTCAATGACTGTAAGTGCGTACTTAAATCTTTTTCGTCTAATCGTATCATGGGGTAAATATAGAAGATCCATTTGATGGGTGTCGTTCGGTATTGTGTTGACAAAGTGTGGTCTTTGTATTCGTTTAGGTGCTGGTAAATAAATTTGCCAAATCGCTTGTTTAGATAACCATTCTTTTGCTGTTTGTTCACTGACTCCCGCTGCTTGGCTAAGCTTTTTAATTGCCGTTATTCCCTTCCAATATCCTTTTGGAGAATAATAGATTTTGTACATTTTTATTCAGCCAATACTTTGTGCAACAAAATACACAGCGGTCATGCCAAAGACAATAAACAATATTTCTTGCATCTTTTGTTTTTCTGATGGTTGATAAAAGTCGCTAAATTTTGGTGGGGGCAATGTTTCAACTTGTTTGCCTGTTACTAGAAAATATTCTTTTATTGCCTGGTCAACATCTTTAAATGTGTAAGCTGCATGTCCCTGTTGTTTAAGTCTGTCGTTAATAAAATCTAACTGCTCCATTCTTTGCTTTTCATAGGTGTCTTGTGCAGCAGCTAGTTGCTCCATAGCTCTGTTATGTCTTTTTCTCTCATTGTTATTTTGTAGTTTACTAAATGCGTAATTACTTCCGCTAAAAGCAAGCGCATTAACCACAGCGCCACCAATCATCATTACGAGTGAAGCCATTTTTATAAATGTATTTTTTTTAAATTTTACATATTGATACTGTCTGGAATTATTCCTTGCTTAACTAGAAAATCTTTCGTAGCAAATGAAGCTGTAATAACAGCAATCAGCTTTGCTGAGTCTTCAAAGTCTAGTTTGCCAAGATCTGCTGGTTTTATTTTTAACAGGCTTTTACCAAGCATTGTGTATCCTACACTTAGGCCTCCAATAACAGCAGAATGGTATACAAGGTTAGTAATAGTTTTTTCGGTGCTCATTTTTTAAAAATAAAATAATATTTATTCATTAATAAAACATGAACTGCGATGATCTACTTCCTGAACTTATGATTACAAATGATCAAGTTGATGACCAAGCTATTATGCGCCAAAAGGAAAGGCTGTATTCTTTGGCAGCATGTGGAAAAACAAAACAGTACCTTGGAAATGAATTCAGCATAGAACAGATTCAACAAATGTCGCCGCAAGACATTGCAAAGTATCACAACAGGTATGAAGCGCAACTGGGGTCAAGAATGGTAAAAAGTGTTGGGCAAACGGTTCTTAGTTTGTACACTAAACTAGTTAGTAGATTTGCTCCCATTGATTCTGAACAAGATTTTATGTATGATTTAACGCAGGATCCAGTTTTAACAAAGTCATTAGAGTCTCTAGGATGTGATCTATATTACAGATTTGGAACATTGTTATCGCCATTAATCATGGGATTAATTACTTTTAATCATATAGATTTTGTTTCCCTTCAAAATGACCGAGCCAGAAAATCAGCAGAATCAGAAAACATTGAATCAGGTGGAGAAAGTGACCAGTAAAAAGCCTCCTCATCCTGGGCGCGTTGCAGCAGGAAAAAAATTAGCAGAGTGGAACAAACAAAAAAAATTAATGTTGCAATCACAGAATATAACTCATAATGAAAACATAACATCGCCAACGCCAACAGTTGTTTCAATGCCAGCTGTAAATACACAAGAACAAGTTGATTCAAGACCTACAACACCAAAGTCGTCATGGAATATTGAATTTAAAACAGTTGCCATTTTTGGCGTCATTGCTGCTGGGGGTGGTTATTACGGTTATAAAATATATAAACAACGCCAGCAAAAACCAAAGCAGTCCAAAAAATCTCAGCCACTAAATACAGAAGCCGAACAAAAAAGCATGCTAGAACTGCCAACAACAAAAGATCATTTTGATCCATTTCAGATGGAATAATATTTCAAGAACTTAATAAATAATTATAAGTGACTTGAATAAGAACTTGATAACGACTTGATGACAACTTGATGAAAACTTAAATAAGAACTTAATAAGAACTTGATGACGACTTGAATAAGAACTTGATAACGACTTGATGACAACTTGATGAAAACTTAAATAAGAACTTAATAAGAACTTGATGACGACTTGATAAGAACTTAATGACAACTTGAATAAAAACTTGAATAGAACTTGAATAAAAACTTGAATAAGAACTTGGGGTGACTTAATTAAGGACTTGGGGAAACTTAATTAAGGACTTGGGGTGACTTAATTAAGAACTTAATTAAGGACTTGGGGTAACTTAATTAAGGACTTGGGGTGACTTAATTAAGGACTTGGGGTGAAAAGTGGAACTGGTAGGACCACTTGTCATTTGATATGTCAGCCACTTGCTTTGTGTCTGAACAGGATGTGCCTGGGCGCTGCGTTGTCGGGCTGGCCTGCAACTACTAGTTAAGCGCGATGAAGAACAGAGAAAGAGGCAGCTCACGCTATAGCAAAGAACGTGTTAGCGCACGCCCGCGCCGCGAGCCCAGTGAGAGAAGAAACGCAGTAGGCGCGCGAGACGTGTTTTATTGATTTTTTAGGTCAGAACTTAGGGAGACACACAGTTTGTAAACAGGACGCTCGGCCTGCTGACTTACTGCGTCGTTATAATTGTGTTGTCTTGGTCTTGCAAAAAAGCTGACAGTCAACCGACTGGTAATACAGACTGTTTGGGAGAACGCAGACACTATTTATTATAGATGACTGTTCGGCCGAAACTGGCTTTCAGTGGAAGACATGCTGGGATAAGTGTGTGGATTTTATGTCAGAAATATAACTCAGTTTTAAAAGACTTTAGAGAACAATTAAAGACTGTAGTTTTATTTCACATGAAAGATAGAGATGCATTTGATGAATGTATGCGTGAAAATGATGTTATTGAAAACGATCAAGAAAAACGAAGGATTAAGCAAAAACTTAAGTCTCAAAAGTTTTCTAAATTAGTGTTAAAAACAGATAATCCTACACATTATGTATGTTTGTAAAGTGTTTACTATTAGAGAACTATAAAATAGGCACTCTGGGTAAGCCGGCGGAGCAACAGCGAAACCGGCTGAAGCCGGTTGGAGCTGGCGGAGGTGGGTGAGCCAGAGTGCCTATTTTATAGTTCTCTATTGTGATTAGTGTATCTCTCTGCTAAGATAACATTAAAAACAAAAGTATATATTACATAAGAAAATCATTTTTTTTTTCATTTTCCAGCGCCCAGAACAGCCATTAAATACACCAATATGTATTTGACTGGGATAACATTCAGTTATTAAAGTGTTTGCAATGATTATTTTGATGGTTTTCCACATTTTCATACGTTTACAGCAAAATTAAACCTTGGTTGCTAAGGAAAAATGGTTGGAGAAAGTAGGGAAACTTTAAAGCCATTTTTCTTAAAATGGCTACTGTGTTAATGGAACTCTTTGAAGGGCCATAACTTTTTCATTTTTGAACATACAGAAATTCTTTATATATATATATCGTTGGAAAGATCTTTTTCTCCTCTTTCTGTTGATATACATATCTTAATAAGTTCAAAATGCGACTTATCTATCATTTTGTGGGAGTTGGTCACATATGTTGTTTTTTTTCCCATACCAGTCAGAATTTTCTGACCAGTCGTTGTTGCTGTTTTTGTTTTTGTTTGTTTGTTTGTTTGTTTGTTTTGTTTTGTTTTGTTTTTTTTTTGGGGGGGGGGGTGAGAACAAATACAATGGATGAACATAATTTGAAAAAAAAAAAAAAAAGGACCTGCAGATCTTTAAGACAACATGTAAATTGCTCACATCTATGAAGCCGCAGTAAAGGGAGAGAATCTGAATCAGACTGTAGATTGTTCAACATTCGTTTTCGTCTGTTTGTTTGGTTTCTTCAAACCTCTTTCTCTGTTAATTACATGTGTCAATGAACGTGCAGGGCTATACGATTCGTCGAATTTTGTCAGCTTCGTTACGATTGGTCAAACGAGCCAGCGAACTGACTGGCTGGTTTCGGCCGGCTGCACAGTCAAGAGCGTGAAATGCGTACTGACTCTGCTGCCGTTGATCGATCTGCCCGCCTGTATGCCACGTCACCAGCAGCCAGACTGTTGACATTGATCGATCTGCCCGCCTGTATGCCACGTCACCAGCAGCCAGACTGTTGACATTGATCGATCTGCCCGCCTGTATGCCGCGTCACCAGCGGCCAGACTGCTGACATTGATCGATCTGCCCGCCTGTATGCCGCGTCACCAGCGACCAGACTGTTGACATTGATCGATCTGCCCGCCTGTATGCTACGTCACCAGCGGCCAGACTGTTGACATTGATCGATCTGCCCGCCTGTATGCCACGTCACCAGCAGCCAGTGTGCACTCTTCAGGATTGGGATCTGAGCACACCCAAAACACACACCTTACAGGGGCTCTGCGTGTCCCAAATTGTTCGAAATATAGTGTGTGTGTGTGTGTGTGTGTGTGTGTGTGTGTGTGTGTGTGTGTGTGTGTGTTTGGTGTGTGTGTATGTGTGTGGTGGTGTGTGTGTGTGTGTGTGTGTGTGGTGTGTGTGTGTGTGTGTGTGTGTGTGTGTGTGTGTGTGTGTGTGCGGAGAGAGAGAGAGAGAGAGAGAGAGAGAGAGAGAGAGAGTGTGTGTGTGCGTCTGTGTGTATGGCATAGTCAAATGTTGGTGTAGATTTACGAACGGTTCAGTTTATCTGTCTTCGCTGCGTCGCTTTTCACATCCATTCCGCCGGTATTGTACTCCATGCCCGAATTACATTTCACACGTAAGAATCTGACAGTAACAACAAGTAGAGTTCCATAGGTATTGACGAAACAACAAGTACAACAACAACAACAACAACAGCAACAACAACAACAATAAATAGACTCTGAGGCTGACACTAATGATGGATAGATTTCGGTGGGTGTCATAAATGACAATGTCATCGCAGGCTGACAGTCATGACAGAATGACATTAGTGCGTATGTTCAGCCGACAATCTCACACGCTGTTTGGCAGCGATGGTAGATTTATTTCAGTTAGTCATCATTAACGACAAAGAATTTATGTGGGTTTGTGAATCCCCCTATTTTGTTCTTTCTTTCTTTGTGTTCCTTCTTTCGTTCTTTCTTTCTTTCCTCTCTTCTTTCTTTCTTTCTTTTTTCTTTCTTTCTTTCTTTCTATCCATGTTCTTTCTCTTTTTTTTCCTCTTTCTTCTTTTTTCCTTTGTTTGTTTCTTTCTTTTTCTCTGTCCTTCGCACTTTTTTCTTTCTCCCTTTGTTTCTTTCTTTCTTCATCTGCTTCTTTCTTTCTTTCATTCCCTTTTCCTTCTTTCTTTCTTTCTTTCCTTCGCTCTTTCTTTCGTTCTTTTCTTTCTTTCTGTCTTTCTCTCTTCCTTCCCACTTTCTTTCTTTCTTTCTTTCCTTCATACTTACTTTCTTTCGCTCTTTCATTCGATCTTTCTTTCTTTCTTTCTTTCTTTCTCTCTTGTTCTCTTTCTTTCTTTTTTTAAGAACAGCAGTTGTGATCTGCCAGTTACAGAGCAAATCACCAGTCTTTTGGCGGCCAA
Organism: Conus canariensis; assembly: GCA_033310375.1. Taxonomy (NCBI): domain Eukaryota; kingdom Metazoa; phylum Mollusca; class Gastropoda; order Neogastropoda; family Conidae; genus Conus; species Conus canariensis. The sequence goes on from JAMYXO010002220.1 coordinate 22,792, forward strand.
CCAGGCAACGCGCACGTTCACATATACTGTGAAATACGCTGGCAAAATGTCTGATTTAAACAAATCTTAAATAAATGTTAGCGAATCGCCAGAAGAAACGTGGACAAACAAGTCACAAAACAAATAAACAAATAGGACAATGAAAATGAACGAATTTTTCACTTAGCGTAGATCTTTTCAACGCAAGGTAGGCAGGCGTTGATTCAACGCCTGCCTACCTTGCGCTGAAAAGATCTAAGCTAAGTGAAAAATTCGTTCATTTTCATTGTCCTATTTGTTTGCGTCTTGTCTGAAGAAGACCTAAGAGGTCGAAACGCGTCGTGTTTTGTCTTGTGATTCGTTTGTCCACGTTTCTCTTGGCGGTTCGCTAACATTTATTTAAGATTTGTTTGGATTTCCGCCTGCAGTCGTCTCACTTTGCAACTAGATCTAGTCTGATTTAAGCTTTGTTTCCGATGTGGTTATAATTATGTTCTGGGATGTCTTTGACAGTGAGAGACCACCTTCTAGGACATACAGGAGAGTGGATATCCCAGAAACAGACAGATTAAACAAAGTTCTGAATGGACGATATGAAGGACTAAAAATACTCACGCTGCCTCTGCCCCGTCGCGCATGATTGAGGACAGAAGGACCGGGAAGATACCTGAATCAACGGCAGGGAGTCCCCCGCCTCACTCACCAACCCCCCCCCCCCACATCCTCCCCCCCCCCCCATTCCTGTACCCTACTTGAGGCCCACTGTCATGGGATACAACATCAATAGATTCCAACATGTCCAAAATTCCACTTAACATGTCTATCAACTAGACGAAGGGGGAGGGAAGGATAGGTGTGTGTGTGTGGGGGGGGGGGGGGGGGGAAGGAGAAGGGATGGGGAAAGAGAGGAAAGGGGAAGGATTCGTCACAGTCGTTAATTCTCCTCCCCCCCCACCACCCCCACCCCCCACCCCACACACACAATACCACCACCACCGTCACTTCCATTGCTAAGAACGTAAAAGCATTCACACAAACAAAGTAGATGGGCAACCAGCCATATACATGTATATAAATGATGATATACCAAGCCATTTCTATTGAAGAGAGGAGAGAGAGAGAGAGAGAGAGAGAGAGAGAGAGAGAGTAGTTTGCATACAAAAATGAACTACATGAATCTTGAATCAACGTTGTTGATCTTGCCTCCGTGCCAGCTGTTGATATCTCTTATTTTGCTGTGAGTTGTTGTGGTGTGCGATTATTGCTCCAACCTCTGATGTGCGCATCACAGTTATCAATTAATACTTACTGGAAAACATTGCAGAGGACCCTCGTCGACATGAAATTGTGGCTGAGTGATTTCAGTGCCACTGTGTTTTTGATGATAATGATAATACATAAATACATACATACACACACGTACGCTCACACGAGCGCGCGCGAGCGCGTGCACACGCCACACAGGCACACCCACACATATACACATACACGCACACGCACGTAGACACAATCACAGCGTGTTTATGATGTAATGTTTTAGTGCGTGTTACACACACACACACACACACACACACACACACACACACACACACACACACACACACACACACAGATATTTGTATGTACATATATATGGTATGGCATCTGATTTGCACGTAGAGTAAGGCTTCTCATTACCCCTCCCACTGCCTCCCCCCACCTACCCCTCACCCCAGTCACCATTCCATGTAGGCTACACCCACAAGCTGTTCGATTCGTACGAGTCATATGTCAGCCTACTGCATGCTCTGATGATCTCCGCTCTCCCATGTATATACACGTGCCCATAACGAATTGATGTTAGTGCGTATGAGTGTATATGAGCTCAGAGAGAGAGAGAGAGAGAGAGAGAGAGACGCCTTACCATACTAAGATGGTAATTTTTATGTATGAAACAGTTTTTTAAACGTTCACGAGTTGGGTAAACAAAACAAAACAAAACAAAAAAAAACTGCTGGGAAGGGAGGAGGGGTGCTAAAAACGTTTTCTTAGTAGATG
>JAMYXO010002221.1:0-5000 GCA_033310375.1 Conus canariensis
TCATGGGGTCGCTTTTATTCACCATGGGGATTGGTTGGGGGTGGGGTTTTGAGGGGAGTATTGGATGGGGTTTTGGGGCCTTGGGGATTGGTGGGGATTCTTTTTTTATTGCTATTGCTGGCTTAGAATTTATGTCGTTTTTTCCAACCTTCTCTTCTTTACCAGCCACAAGGATTTCATTATTATAGTTTATTATTGTTCCTATCTGGAGTCTGAGGTCAGAAGGCAGCATGTATAAACCAGTGCCAACAGCAAAGTCTACTTTCGATCTTGCGTATTGCAAAACATTTTGGTACCTTTTAATACTTGAAGGTAAATCAACTGCAGAATTAATAGAATCCTCTAAATTTGCTAAATACTGTTTTTGGGCGTCAAAGCCAGTAGAAGGATCAATTATGTTTGATCTCGTTTGTGCTTGCGAACCTAGCAAACACCAAACATAAGTACGAATAGAGTCGTTTATTCGTTCTATTCCCGCTTTTGTTAGGCCCTTAGAGGTATCCAAAATAAATGTTGTCCATGCTGTTTTATGCTCTTGCTCTATGGACCCGAGGTGAACAGTTGTGCCTGAAGAGAAAGATGTGTAAGGAGGATTCCAATCATAGTTATACTTTCTGTGCACGCCCCAATAATAAAGAGTGCCTAAACCATGATTAAGATCCAACTTTTGTCTAAAGTCTGTCTTTGGGTCAATATCAAATTCGTTACAGATCCTTTCAAAAGCCTTGTAATCTATTCTGTTGCTGAATGGATTAAACGTTTTGTCATTTGGTAATGGCGCTTGCAGTTCAGATAAAATACGTCTGAAGGTGTAATAAAAATGAAATCTATACACTGACCTCACCAAAGGATCAGGATGATTTAAATGATCAGCATACGACACTCCACACCCAGTTGATGCACAAAACACAGCAAAGTTTAACTGGTTCTGATAAAACTGCATCGGATGACTGAACCACACTTTCGGGATGTAGTCGTTTTTGATAGGAGGGTTAAGATATCTGTTTAATGGAGTACTAACCTTTACTTGAAAGGCGTCAGTCTGAGTCACAGAAATGTCGAGGGTATCAGTTGTTATATCTTTAGGACTGTAGTGCGGTCCAACAGAATATTTTGCATTAGTATATTTGAATGCACTCATTTTAAATTTGTTTTAAAAATGTTTGTAACAATAACAACTCAAGACAGTCCTTCGTTTTTAGAATATGCTATTGATAATAACTGCGGAACCCAAAGGGTCGCACTCCATGAAATTTTTTACAAAGTCGTATGGTTTAATATAACTGAATCCAAGGAGAATAATAAGATTAAAAAATTTGATAATAGAGGAAACTTAGTTAGCCAGTTAACCATACCTGATGGTTATTACGGGTTTTGCTCGCTAAAAGAAGCAATGAGTAACTTCGACATTACTCTCAAACTTAACAATGCAAATTTGAAAATAATGTTGACATTCAAACCTGAAGAAGAAGTAGACCATTACCTTTTTGATGTAGAGCTAGCTAAAATGTTAGGCTTTGCAACTGACAATCATGGTTTTAGAGTTACATCAGACAAAACTACTTATGAGGGAGAAAACCCGCTCGATCTTGCATTACATTCATTACTCTATGTTCATTTGGACGAGCTGAGCACTGATGAAAACTTATATGATGGAAGGCCCTCAACTGTTTTAAGAGCTCTTCCATCAGGGAAAGCTGCATATTGCGATTATGAAATTATACAATTCCCTAATTTACAGTTTAAAAGATTAGCTTGTGGGAGGGTCAGATCATTTAATATAAAGATCACAGATAAAACAGGGAAAGTCGTAAAATGTGATAACCTGCACATTGTTTTTAGAAATAAAATAATACGTTGTTTTAAAAAATGTCACGTGGACCAGACGATTCGGGGGTCACATTAGCGCCTGAGAGGTGTGTAACTTTAGAATTAAAAGACCTTGCAGACGTTGAGGACTTTGAACAAAACGGTGAGATAGGCACTTTATATGGTTTTGAGTACACTAAAGATGGTTATTATAAGCGCAAAGAGGTTGACGACAACAAAAGGTTTCCTAAACTAGAACAACTACGCAATGTAGAAGCAAATAATGCGGGTCAGTATGAATATAAAATAGTTCGAAAAACTGACAACAAATGGCACTTAGAACCATATTTAGAATGGGACATAAAATTTGAATTCTTAAGCCCATTTACATTTTTTGACCGTCAAAAAAGTTTCAGAAAAGCATTGAACTCTGGCCCTTTACATGTAAGTCTTATGCCAGAGGACAACAGTCGGAAAGAGATCGAAATAAAGCCGTTTGGGGACAAACAGTACATCCTCCACAGAAGAGAATCGGTTTTAAAGAAAGCTTCTACAAAATTACAGTTCATTCCACGCACAAAATTAGGAGACACGTTCACAATGATATTTAAAATTTCTGTCTTAAAAGATGAGGCGAGAAATGGAGCTCTGGGCGTCAGTGACAATCTTATGAAAGGAATTCTTATTAGCTGGCAAAACTTAGACGTTGACAAACTTAAAGTTACTGTCGTTGTTCTTTACAATGGCGAGGATATTAAGGTCATAACAACAAGCAACAAAATTGATATTAGTTTAAATAGAAACGATCTTACAGAACTGAACTGGATTAATCTTACACATTTGGGCCTTATAGGGTTTTATTATACTGAACAAGTTTTGACAGAGAGTATGATAAAAACAATAACTGGATTAGATTAAATTCTGTTTTAAAACTATGGAGCAGACAACTTTGGTGTCAATGCCGATGTTAAACTTTATGACAAAAACCCCTCATTGTTCATTAATTTGTGGACAGACTGGTTGTGGAAAAACAATATTTGTCCTCAACCTATTACAAACAGTTTATCGTTATAATTTTGATCATATTGTAATTTTCTGTCCGACACTTAAATGGAACAAAGCATATCACGATAGAAGGTTTATATGGACGGATGATGAAATCTATTTAGTTGACCCTAGCAATAAACTGAGTGAGTGTTTAGAACATTTTTTTAAACTGTTTGAGGGAACGCAGACATTATTTATTATAGATGATTGTTCGGCAGAAAAGGATATAGTCAAAAAAAGAAACACTTTATCAAAACTAGCTTTCAGTGGAAGACATGCTGGGATAAGTGTGTGGATTTTATGTCAAAAATATAACTCAGTTTTAAAAGACTTTAGAGAACAACTAAAGACAGTGGTTTTATTTCACATGAAAGACAGAGACGCATTTGATGAATGTATGCGTGAAAATGATGTTATTGAAGACGATCAAGAAAAACGAAGGATTAAGCAAAAACTTAAGTCTCAAAAGTTTTCTAAATTAGTGTTAAAAACAGATAATCCTACACATTATGTATGTTTGTAAAGTGTTTACTATTAGAGAACTATAAAATAGGCACTCTGGGTAAGCCGGCGGAGCAACAGCGAAACCGGCTGAAGCCGGTTGGAGCTGGCGGAGGTGGGTGAGCCAGAGTGCCTATTTTATAGTTCTCTAGTCCTTTTGTCTTTCTTCATAGCGTACGAGTTAATGCGTGTTTCCCATGCATTCTCCATCCCTTCGCCTCTTGTATGTGCACGCGCGCTTCCGTGCCTGAATGCTTATGTGCTTTTGCGTGTGTGTGTGTGTGTGTGCGTTTATGCGCGTGGGTTTTTGTTGATTCGTGTTGAGTTTGCCCTGTGTGTGTGTGTGTGTGTGTGTGTGTGTGTGTGTGTCGGTGGGTGGGTGGGTGTGGGTGCTCCCTTCTGCAAGTTTTAAATTGTACCCCGTGCAGTGTTCACGAAATTGGAGGCGGGTGGGTGGGTGGGTGTGGGGGTGGGGACGGGGGTTGGTTCTTTTCTTCTATTCCCAAGTTCTTGTCGAGCATTGTTCATATAGTGTCATGTGTGTGGTGTGTGTGGGGTGGCGGTGTGTGTGTGTGTGGGGGGGGGGGGAGGATAGAGTAGGGGGGGGGGGTGGACGTGGCTTGTGCATCTGTTTTAGTGTTTGCTTTGTGACCTATTGTTTTGATGCCTTTTTCTCAATATTGTGCAATGTTTATGGAAACTTTTATTTTTCCTGTATTGTGAAGCGCTCTGAGGATGAATCTTCTTCTCTCATCGAAGAGCGCTATATAAGCTCGATTTATTATTATTATTACAATCCACGCTTCTCACGTACACAACGGGCTGCCTACCTGGGTAGAGCCAACTGAAGAGCTGCCTGCTAGGCGCTACATTCTGTCGTCTCCCATGTCATCCAGTCGAATTCAGTCACTCAGGTTTTCATTCATTCTTTCTTTTTTTTTTCGGTGCCTGCAGTGCGTATACGTGTCAAACATACCATCGGCCAAAACTGGCCTTCTCATTCGAAAATTGGTGATGGGATTGTACGTGTGTGCAAGATGTTATGCGTGCGTTCGCTCATGGAACCTCGGTTTATAGTCTCATTGGAAAGACTTTTAGGGAAACGAAGTCAGAACGAATGTTAACTCCGAGGGAAAAATCCCCCCCCCCCCCCCCCTCTACCGAAACGGCCCGGCGGAGATTCGAACCCGCAAACCCATGATCGCCAGGATCTATCAACTGAGTTATCCCCCCCCCCTCCCTTTTACCCTGTTTCTGCTTTATGGTCTGTGGATAGACTGCTACCATTGACAGTTGGATGGTAAAGATTCTGTAAGATCTACCGGACAGGTGAAAGATGCAGGCTGTATACCACAGAGAATAAAATTGTGAGGAAGAGGGCGGGTATGTATGTATGTTTCTCTGATATCGGGTATGTATGCATGTTTCTCTGATATCTATCTATCTATCTATCTATCTATCTACATACTTATCATTTCTTTTTCATCAAAGAGCAGCAGCAAGGCCAAACGGCTGAAAAAATGTATCCTACCAAACTGGCAACCCTTCCTGAGATCGATGCCAAGCTAGACTTTCGAAACAGCTGAGACCCATTCCAAATTCTTAACATATCAAAAGTATCGTTTTAGATTGATTCATTCAAA
>JAMYXO010002221.1:12500-24805 GCA_033310375.1 Conus canariensis
ATTTGTCCCATGAAAACGGCGCGTCACTCTCGCTGAACGCGAGGTTTGACATAGATTACCTCCCTTGCAAGATGTCCGAACATCGTCTGTTAATTAACATGGCTGTATCTATTAAGCTTTTCATCTGAAATGTTATAATCGAGGACGTATTTGTATGCTAAAAACGATTGTAACTGAAATACTAGTCTCACATGACCACGGACCACCCTGGATATCATTAAGAATCGTTGCAGTAAGCTTATTATTCAACTCACATTCTACCGGAAAAATGAAAGAGGAGTCAGAGGGGAAAATGAGCATGAGGGTGGTGGGTTACAGCCGCTGAAGGAGGGAGAGACTCGGGGAATGGGATGGATAGTTGATTAAAGGCCATGAATGGCTGACTTTGGGCTACACTCTAAGGTGAAAGGAGAACGTATGCTGCATATGAGTCACACTAGAAAGTAAAGAAAAAGATATGACAGGAACAGAATTTTCATCACACACTAGTTGGAGGTCTACTGCGCATGCCGAAGGTAATTACGTCTTCCTGTCGATCTAGCTGGTTCTGCCTACGCCTCCAGTTCACTGGGTGGTCGTTTCTTCATCCCACTGTACAGGTGATAGTGTCAGGTGGTCGTTCCTTCACCCCACTGTACAGGTGATAGCGTCAGGTGGTCGTTTCTTCACCCCACTGTACAGGTGATAGTGTCAGCTTGTCCAGTTTGAAGAACATACACAGTGGTTCCCTTGTAGCAAAGCTGGCTGCGTGCAGGCCGCAGGGTAACCTCCTTGGACATTGGACAAGAAGACGCTGGCAAATGTAAACTGAGAGGACAGTCCTGCCAACGGGGGAGGTAAGCCACCTCTGTGAGTGAAGGGGACTTCAACAAAGGGAATAGTGAGAAAACAGGGAAAGTTAGTGCTCCTGTCGACTCTGCTGCTCTCTGCAAATTGAGACCGCCTTTCCTTTTAAATATATCAGCATACACGCCTCTTAGTCACGATTTGTTTCAAACGTTTGTTAACGTTTTATTCTTACGTAACAGCTATTTCTTTGTGAAATGCTTTAAGCTTGGAGTTCCCTGCTTTTATCAGTGCTGTTTAATTCAATTTGATTCTGGTCACAAAGACAGATCTATGATTTGTTGGTGTTTCGCAACTCTTATCCTGAAAACAGCAAAGCTGTTTTAATTTGCTGTTTTTATGCGGCAACAGAAGTAGATTCAAAACAAACGATACTGTCCAACCTTGCTGTATTTTGCAAGATCTGTTTGTAATAAATCTGTGTTCTATATTTCAGTATCTTCCTGTTCTTGTTCTTGTTCTTCTTGCTCTTGTTCTTATTCTTGTTGTTGTTGTTGTTGTTGTTCTTCTTCTTCTTCTTCTTCTTCTTCTTCTTCTTCTTCTTCTTCTATCTTATTCTGCAGGGAATCATTGGGGCACAACATTGAAGAATACTGTACTAGATTCCTCTATTTTTTTGTTGTGTGCGAAGTTGCATATGGTTTCTCAGTCAGTTTCGCAATGTTGTCAGTTCAGCGGTTTTTTTCTGCCCCGTCCCCAATACTGAGCTCTCCCTTCCCCTATCTTCGTTCCTCAACGGTTCGTAGTACAATTATACAATGGCAGTGGATATCAATACACTGCAAAGCTTTATTTTCTTAACTGCTGTCAGTAGATATTCGTTTGGTCCTATATACTGCTCGATGGCTCGATGCCATTATTCACTGGTTATATGATCTATATATGTGATGTTTGACATCTTTCGGTAATGTGGATTCTTCTTTCCAGATCCTCTGCTAGAGTCTATGTCTTGCATGTATGTAGAGATATGGAATATCCTAACGCATGCAGGAGCCTAATCTAGAATATTGTGGAGATGTTATTTGCCTTTCTAACAGGTTTGAGTGTGGACAGTGCTGATGTCTTTACTGCTCTGAAAGGATTTCTGGTTTGGATCCCTCAATAGAAATAATGGATCCCAGATCAGTGAACAGTTAAACAGTTTCGAGCTTCTATCACTAGACAGTTATAACAGTTTAACTGGTGGTGATGTGGTAGGACATTACTTTGGTCTTCTCGGTGCTGAGTTCCGTGCTACATCTCGTTGTTGTTTCATCAGTTTTCTCACCAAGCTCAGAGAGTCCTTGTTCACTGCCTGCCAGCCATCAGTGTCATTTGTCAGTCAAAAAATCATAATATGTCTCCTTTCATTGCTGACTACACTGACATGATCTTTTAGTGCATCAATCATGATGCGTTCCAGGAATGTGTTGAATCTCCAACTCACAGAGAGACAAACTGAACCACTTTCCAAAATGTAACAAACGTTGTCTACGGACGTAACGTGTTTTGTTCGAAGAAAAACGTTCTCGGCAAACGTTCAAGTCAGATGCCGACACCACAAAATCCCGGAACCGTAAGCGTGAACTGCTTATAGCCAGCATTGCCTCAGCAGGCGAAGACAAAACAGTACATGTGTTAGTTTCATAAACAGTGCAGGTCGATGAAACTGTATAACATCAGTAATCGATGAAGTCAATAAGCAGTGAGGTCTCCTCAAAACACACTGACAAGAGGAACATCGTATGTTCTTCTGTTTTGTCATCTTTTGAGACAGATTACTTCGAATTTCATTCCAATACTTTAAAAATCTCTTTTTTCATTTCTCTCCCTGTTGTTTTCGCTTTTCTCATGGCTTTTTGTTATGGTTTTTCCCCCCATCGTATATGACTCTAAGTTCCTAAACAAACCACATTTACTAGCTCTGTTCTATCGCTTGTCTGATTGTCTGAGTTCCCACAATTGTTGATCCTGTTTCGATTACTTGTGATATTTTCTAAGTTTGCAGTGACAGAGATTCTTCAGAGTAGTCCGGAATTTCGTGCTGAGCGCGAGGTAAGCAAAGAAGTTGATCGCAGAGTTTAAGCAGGAAGCGTTGAAAATAATCACCTCAAACACGATGACGACGGTGTTGTGGTATTTTCTGAAGGTGAAGAACTCGTGGTCCACACTGTAAGCGATGGAACAAGCCAGCTCAGGTATCACAAGAACGACGTACACGATGCAGAGAAAGAGGAGCATCTTGGTGACTCGGGTATCTTCCGCAGCGCTCTCGTCCTTCGCGCCTCCAATCATCTGGCGACGTTGACGTGCCGCTTGGCGAAGTTTAGCGATTGTGACGACACAACAAACGACAACGACGACGATAGATATAGGTTTGAACAGGAGATGAATCACCAAGGTAAGTTCTTGTGTGACGTCACTATCGATGGCCACCGAGTCGACGATAGCCTTGTAAGCGACGCTGCGATTGGTGGAAGGGTCAGTTTTCCACTTGACGGTGAAGACCATGAGGGAGGGGAGGTAGCAGATGAGGTGGATCAGATACGTCAGCACAATGACAGCCAACATGCGTCTGCGTACAAGAAACCAGAACATAATAAACACTACCTTAGATAAGATCCATTGGCAAAGCGAGTCGCTTACAAATCGTTAAAGTGCAATCATTGCTTGTTTACGGAACACATGTTGTTAAGTCTTTCTCCGGAAAGGACAGAAGACAGGATCCACAAGGACAAGATCGAATCTAAAATAAATAAATAGAAATGGACATACATGCATGCATGCATATATATATATATATATATATATATATATATATATATATATATATATAAACTAATAAATTCCAAGGATAAGTAACCGAGCACCATTCCAGCAACTTATAGAGCAGCTTGGTGTTGCAATGACTGCAAGAAATATTCAATTATAAAGAAAGCTTGCTCTTATGTCTTAGATTGAAGTAATAGAGGAAATAAGCATTCATATCTGCAGTGGTAGATAATTCTACCTAACTAACAGTATGTGCTTGAGTGGGTGAATGGGGAATAATAAGTGCTTCTCAAAATGAGCTTTCAGCAAGCTTATAGTCTCCAAGGGGGAGAAAATCTCCAATGGGAAAGAAACTCACTAACTTATAACTCCTGGTCAGATACCTATATTTCGAAACCTGATTGTTTCTCCTCAGTGACCGCGAAAAGTGGTAACTTGACTCCTCTGCCTTTTTGGTTTTAAGAAGAATGCTATCCCAGAAAAAGGCTGGTGTGCAATACCGTAGTATGTTTGTTGAGTTTTCAAAAAACCAAGGAAAGGTGCCACCTAAGAAGCAAAAGAAAATCATAAAAGAGCAAAACAAACTACATTTTCTTGTGAAAAGTAGAACATATAAAAAGATAACCTCTTAAGACACAGGTGCTGAGGGCCAGTTCTGGAAATGAATCCGCAAGGGACTAAATTACAATAAACTAATAAATTCCAAGGATAAGTAACCGAGCACCATTCCAGCAACTTACAGAGCAGCTTGGTGTTGCAATGACTGCAAGAAATATTCAGTTATAAACCTGGATAAGCATTCATATCTGCAGTGGTAGATAATTCTACCTAACTAACAGGACCACGACAACTGGTACACACACACATTTTTTGTTTGGTCCTTTTTGCCTGCATTCATTTTTTTTTAATCTCAACTATCACTTTCTTTCATTTTTCATCTCTCTCTCTCTCTCTCTCTCTCTCTCTCTCTCTCTCTCTCTCTGTCTCGCTCCCTCTTTCTCTCTTTCTCTTCTTCCTTTTCCCTCATTTTCTTTCTTCACATCTTTCCTTTCCACTGACCCTTTCCTTTGGAAAAAAAAATATACAGGTACATATCACACCCCTTTTTCACTACCACCACCACCAGCAACAACAACAACAACAACAACACACACACACACACACACACACACACACACACACACGCACGCACGCACGCACGCACGCACGCACGCACGCACGCACGCACGCACGCAGACAGACAGACAGACAGACAGACACACACACACACACACACACACACACACACACACACACACACACACACTATACCCTATCAACCGACACCTGTAACTCAGCACTCTCCCAGCCTTGAGCGGCATGACGACAGACAGACATCGGTCCACGCTCAGCACCACAATCAGAGTGCCAGACACGAAGCTGACGATCCTGTTGACGTAGGTGATCTTGGTGTAGACAATGGTCTCCCAGTTGACGGCCTGGAGGGGGTCCCAGTTGAGGTAGCAGGTGACGGGAAAGCAGATCTGGGTGGCCAGGTTGGAGAAGTCGGCCACAGCGAGAGAGAAGAGGAGCAGGTTGATCTTGTCTGTAAGACCTTGCTGTCATGTTGCGAAAACTGTATGCAATTAGACAGGTTGATAGGCACACAGATTGATAGACAGACAGAACTGCGTACGCGCGCACACATACACATGCACACTCACGGACACACTCACACACATACACACACAGAGATATATGTATGTGTGTGTATATAAACGTGTATACGTATATATTTGTATACATATATATATATATACATTTATATACATACATACATACATACACACACATAATTATATATATGTATATATATATATGTATATACTGTAGTATGTTTGTTGAGTTTTCAAAAAAACCAACCAAAGGTGCCACCTAAGAAGCAAAAGGAAATCATGAAGGAACAAAACAAGCTACATTTTCTTGTGAAAAGTAGAAAATATAAAAAGATAACCTCTTGAGACACAAGTGCTGAGGGCCAGTCCTTGGAATGAATCCACAAGGGACTAAATTACAATAAACTAATAAATTCCAAGGATAAGTACCGAGCACCATTCCAGCAACTTACAGAGCAGCTTGGTGTTGCAATGACTGCAAGAAATATTCAATTATAAACAAAGCTTGCTCTTATGTCTTAGATTGAAGAAATAGGGGGAGGTAAGCATTCATATCTGCAGTGGTAGATAATTCTGCCTAACTAACAGTATGCGCTTGAGTGGGTGAATGGGGAAAAATAAAATAAATGCTTCTCAAAATGAGCCTTCAGCAAGTTTATAGTCTCCAAGGGGGAGAGTTGCTGGAATGGTGCTCGGTACTTATCCTTGGAATTTATTAGTTTATTGTAATTTAGTCCCTTGTGGATTCATTCCAAGAACTGGCCCTCAGCACTTGTGTCTTAAGAGGTTATTTTTTTATATTTTCTACTTTTCACAAGAAAATGTAGCTTGTTTTGTTCCTTCATGATTTCCTTTTGCTTCTTAGGTGGCACCTTTGGTTGGTTTTTTGAAAACTCAACAAACATACTACAGTATTGCACACCAGCCTTTTCTGGGATAGCATTCTTCTTAAAACCGAAAAGGCAGAGGAGTCAAATTACCACTTTCCGCGGTCATTGAGGAGAAACAATCAGGTTTCGAAATATCGGTATCTGACCAGGAGTTACATGTTAGTGAGTTTCCTTCCTATTGGAGATTGTCTCTCCCCCTTGGAGACTATAAACTTGCTGAAGGCTCATTTTGAGAAGCATTTATTTTATTTTTCCCCATTCACCCACTCAAGCGCATACTGTTAGTTAGGCAGAATTATCTACCACTGCAGATATGAATGCTTATCTCCCCCTATTTCTTCAATCTAAGACATAAGAGCAAGCTTTGTTTATAATTGAATATATATATATATATATAGAGAGAGAGAGAGAGAGAGAGAGAGAGAGACAGAACTGAAGTAAAAAGGGAAAACAAGCAATGTAAACAAATATAATCCAATATTTCGAGCGGCTGCTCTTTTTCAAGGACGACAGACTGTGTAATCACGTCAAAAGTGGAGTGACATGGTTGGGACCATGTTAAAAGAAAACGTGCATCATGACAGTAATGTCACCAGCAAGTGATGCAAAGTGCACTACAGCATCCACTTGTTATAATGTTGTCACTCCCCACCAGTATACTTACAGCCTCCCTTCCCCACCCCTCCTCTCTCTCTCTCTCTCTCTTGGGTTATCATTATCTGAGTTGTACCAGAGGGAACAACTGAGTCACTATTAAATGCAAGGGAACTCAGTACGTGTAACCAATGATTAGTCTGTGCGTTCAGGCCTTGTGGATGCTTTGTTTGTAGCTTACGAATCCAGAATTTTTCTCTGAGATCTCTGTGAATGTCACTATGTACTGTTTCTCAATTGGCATACAACGCATGTCATTAAGTGAGTGGTTGTACAAGTTGAAATGATGTCATTGTTCTAAATGTGTGACATATAGATATATTCATATATTTTCATCTCCCTTGCTTCCTTGAATGGATCCCCCAGCATAGGCTCAAAGATTGTCCCCTACATTTTATACTGTTTGCATACTGTTTTTAGTTTTTCAGCAACTTTTTTCCTCTCCACACTTTCGTTTTCTTTCATTTATTAACCTTCACTGGCTGCATTTTGGGTGCTGTTGGATTCTTTTTTTAACCCTTGGTGGTGAGAACACCACAGAATTATGGACTGTGGTGTGTCTCTATTTGACGGCAAGAGCACAGACGCAATCAGCCGTGCTCCCTGATGAGTCCGATCCAGCGGAATGAAGGCCTAGGAGCAGGCAATTTAAATAGAGCTGCCTTCAAGAGGGATTACGATGGTACCACATGCAGCTAAGGAAGGGTTTCCATATTTTTAATATATATATATTTTTAAATTTTCTGTTCCCATTTTCTTCATCTTCATTTTGTTTTATTTAAAGTTCAAACCTTTGCCAAGTCATTATCAATACGACGGAAGAATTGCTGGTCTGCACTTATTTTTCCCCCTACATAATTGTTCGGTATTATATTGTTTGGTCAATCAGTGGGAGATTGCATTTCTAAAGAGATCCAAATAAAGGTTGTCTTGCACAATCCTTAGCTGCTGACAATGCTTGGGTTATAGAACAGCAAAACTGACCACTCAGACTGTTCCATATCTTTTGATCTCCCTTGCATCCTTGAATGGATCCCGAAGCATAGGCTCGAAGATTGTCCCCTACATTTTATACTGTTTGCATTATGTTTTTAGTTTTTCAGCAACTTTTTTTCCTCTCCTCACTTTCGTTTTGTGTCATTTACTACCTTTCGCTGGGTGCTGTTGTATTCTTTTTTGAACCCTTGGTGGTGAGAATACCCCAGAATTATGGACTGTGGTGTGTCTCTATTTGACGCCAAGAGCACAGATACGATCAACCGTGTCTCCCTGATGAGTCCGATCCAGCGGAATGAATGCCTAGGAGCAGGCAATTTAAACAGAGCTGCTGCCTTCAAGAGGGATTACGATGTTCTCTCATGAAGCAACAAAAGGGTTTTCATATTTATAATATATTTTCTTAATTTTGTGCTCCCATTTTCTTCATATTCAACCCTTTTTGAAATTTTTTATTTGTAAAGTTCAAATCTTTGCCAAGTCATTACTATAATGACGGAAGAATTGTTAGCCTGCACTTGTTTTCCTCCACTACTTAATTGTTCAGCATTATATATATATATATATATATATACAGAGAGAGAGAGAGGTGTGCGCGCATGCGTTAGTGTGTGCGACTCTGTCACAATGTCTGTCTGACTGACCTGGAAGAACCATGTGCGGAAGAAGCACAGAAGAGCGAAGATGAGAATGAATGGCCGTATGACGATGGGGTTCAGAACAGACTATGTCACAAAGCTAGGTGTCGGGAGGGTACGACCAGTTCTAAACTACAGCACAGCAACAACATGTAAACCTGCATGGTTTCAGCATGATGGCCAGGCTACAAAACCAGGCAATGAGAACAAAAACAAGAGCACAACAACATGTAAACCTTCATGGTTCAGCATGATGGCCAGGCCACAGAACCAGGCAATGAAAACAATAACAGAAGCAGAACACACGTCCGTCACTGCTCTTGAGACCAACACAAGACTGATGCCTCATGAGAACTTGAAAACAAAGTTGCTGTCAAACAGAAAAAAGGTAGAACCACCATATGCAAGACAGGATGATCAAGCCAGCTAAACGAAAATGGCACCAAGCGGAATGCGTGAGGAGAAGACTTCAACCTGTTGGATCCCAGTCCAAAAAGAATTTCATGGAACGCATCTACTGCATCCTGGATGTAATTGTTCCCGGAAGAGATTGAAAACTCCAACTATCCGCCAAGATATCCCAAAGTCTGGGGAAAAATAAACGCATTTTCTGAGAGGAAAGTTGATCTTTTCAATTTCTAAACACAGACTGATTTGTCCCATCCACATAACTGACCTGTTTTTAGAATGTGTACACTTTTTCTTTCTTTGGATACACATGGGATGTGAAAAGAAAAACATATATGTCTAAAAGAACCCATTTGTTTCGTTTTTAGGCATCTTCTGTTAAACAAAAAACGAGAAAATAAAGACTTTTGTGCAAAAAACGTCCTGAGTAAGAACCATAAGAGACAAACAAACCCACACAATCTTTTAAGTCATCACCCTGCCTATTGTAACACTACTGACAATAACACAATGAATACAAACATGTGTCAGAACTTATTATTGAAGGGTAAAGGAAAACAAAATCAGACTCCACCCCCACTTAGCGCCCCTTGCATCACAGCCCCACACATATGCGTGCATGACCTAGCCTTCATGAAAACTCAGAAGACAGTTCCTACCATCCGCAAAACACAGTTGGCTTCCACATGTAACGCACATCACATTGTTTTCTTTTTGTGTTCTTTCTTTAGTTCTGCTTAACATTTTTAAACAATTCTTTCTATCTCTTGTTTTTACAGGAACAATGGAATGTTTAGTGAATACACTTTTTTTGATGTTTCAGGAACTTTTCATATTCACCTATATCTGCAAGCTTTCTAATCAGTTCTTCAGTAAAGTCTAATTGCCCATACCTACCAGGTCTCTGTAATTCTGAAATATTTGGGTGTTTTTTTTTCTTTAAAATCTTGAAATGAAATAAAAGTATTTACTCGTGCAATGTCAATAAAATGAAAAAAGATTGTTTTTCACCGTTTGTTAGTTTTACGCGATGCATTGTATCTGTTGATTAACTGACCACTTTGACTTACCCCATCCATATTTTCATTGTAGTCTCTGACTAAATCTGGCTGTCTGACATTGATTTTTGTCAACTGACCCTTAATTTTTGACCTATGTTGAACTAAACTAGATCAATTTGCAGTATGAAATGATGACAGACATGAAACAGGTTTTTGTCAATCTCTCCACTGCATAGAAAGTATGTTCCCCTGCCTCCCTCATCTAAACTCACTCCTATTTGATCTTTTTCTCAAATTCTTTCATATTTTTCAGCTGTTCCGGGGAACCTTTTTCTGTTAGCTATGATAGTACCACATGCTCTGATACCTTTTTTCCAATCAAGTCCCCCACCAATGGATAACTAGTATAAAAATTATCAAAAAGTAAATGGTAGCCTTGATTTAAAAATAACCCATTAGACAAAGACTTACTACACCAGTACTTTTCTCTGTTTGGAGCCTGAACAATACTCATACACATCAAAAGACTAATAACGATAAATTAATCTGGATGACCAAGAAGAAAATATTTAAGGCTTTCGCGAACCAACCGCATCTGCGTTACTATATGTGTAAGTACAAAGCTGACCAGCAACAAAATCAGTTGAAAAATAACATAAAAAGTCCACTGGACTGAAGTATCGCTAACCGTCATTCCTCGTTTTTAAATGATCAAAGTACGCTTCTGGAAGACGGCAGGTTAGAAAAAAAAAAAAAAAAAAAGGGGGGGGGGAGACAATTACTTGATCCTGGATCCTCCGTTTCATTTCTGAAACAAAAAAGTTGATATATGTCTGCCTTAGTCCTTGACAAACATCAAATGAATAGAGTAAATCATTGACAGCATAGAAGGTGTTAAATCAGGGTTAACCCTGGCATCATCAAAGGAGACAAATATACAAATCCTAAGAACTGTTATAGTACAAAAGGGTCCATTTCTCAAACGGCACGCAGGCACTCGACCATATTTTCATAATTGTACTATGAACAGACTTTTAAGTCATGGTTGACATTTTTTCCTGTAGATTTGGACCCCAGCTATGTCCATGAAATTTTGGCAAATGCATGTCAACACCACGGAGACCTTATTTTTAGGGTAGGTTCTTACCAAAAATATTTTAAAATTCTACTATAGAGGAACCCAGTCTTCTTAATAGTCCTTCAGTTGTGTATTGCAACATGCTACAAAATGGTAAAAATCCATGTCTCTACTTTACTGTTTAACGTGTTTATTTGTTGTTTCAAATGTGGTGTTCCTGACTCATTCTGTGGCTGTTTGACATTCCAGGAAAGGTTACAGTGTGTCTTTGCTGACGATTGTATCGCTGAAGTGTCTTTGCTGACGATTGTATCGCTGAAAATGCCTGAATGGTAGCCTTATATAGTTTTATCTGTTATACAGATAGGACAAAGAATGATCTTAAGCATGATTGGTCAAGCCTATACTCTGTAGGCTTGTGTACAGGTCAGAGGTCGGGTTTACAGGAAAGGTCAAGTTGTAACAACAAAGTTTGAACAGATGAAAATCGCCCTGGCTCAGTGAAAAAAAATTTGAATGTGAAAAAGACGATTTGATCCTGCAATTTGGGGTCAGTAGATTAGTTCAATGTCATAGATCAGCCAAAATAGCAGAGTGATGCATGACTTGCGGACTCCTTGTGCTTCTACGCCTTTGCTAGGGCACTAGGATTTGGGAGTGAAAAGTCTAGCAAACAACAGGAAAATAAAGGGTCATGTGGACGGTGCTTGCATAGAAAAAGGAACGGACATGAGACCTGCTTCAGAGTCAGGTATGGTATGGGTCAAAGGATGGGCTGTGCAATGAATATGTTTTTGTACTAGCTGATCATCTGAGAAAAAGCCAGGTGAAGCTTTGCGAGTATAGAGAATATACAGCGTTTTAGGCCTAAACTGTAAACGTGGACTCAGACCAAACAAGACTCCATTGAAGAAAAAAAATGTCGTCGGAAATACCTTAAACTTGACAAGAATAACAGCGACACAAATCATCACCGAAATAATGGGAAAGTCTCATTCAGACTGAGAACCAGGAGATAACAAAGTACGTGCTCATGCGTACCGTGAACTGGACGTTGGTCAGGACAGATGCCTATGTGATACTGCCACTATGGCCAGCGAACATCTTCTCCAGGACAGTAACCGTTAGGAATTCCTTTGAAGAGCCACGTGTTCAGACCAGACAACTCTGAAGATGAAACTCTATGGAAACCCGGAGGATTTATGGAAGATGGCTGCATTTCAAAGGCAACTGGGGTGATTGTGACGAGAGTTGGGGGTGGGTCGATGTTGTCCTATAGGGGAAGGACTTAAAATGTTTTCTCTATTAGAGTTTTAGTAAAATTAGAATGTTTCCTCTATCAGAGTCTTGGTAAAATTTCACTTGCACCCTCTCTCTTGCTAGTAATG
>JAMYXO010000221.1:0-17500 GCA_033310375.1 Conus canariensis
TGGTCAAGTTCTCTACATGGAGACATACACAGGGCAGTGCACATGGTCAAGTTCTCTACATGGAGACATACACAGGGCAGTGCACATGGTCAAGTTCTCTACATGGAGACATACACAGGGCAGTACACATGGTCAAGTCCTATACATGGAGACGTACACAGAGCGGTGCATATGGTCTCTGTACATGGAGACATACAGAGCAGTACACATGGTCAAGTCCTATATATGGAGACATACACAGAGCAGTGCACATGGTCAAGCCCTATACATGTAGACATACACAGAGCAGTGCACATGGTCAAGTTCTATACATGGAGACATACACAGGGCAGTGCACATGGTCAAGTTCTCTACATGGAGACATACACAGGGCAGTGCACATGGTCAAGTTCTCTACATGGAGACATACACAGGGCAGTGCACATGGTCAAGTTCTCTACATGGAGACATACACAGAGCACTGCACATGGTCAAGTTCTCTACATGAAGACATACACAGAGCAGTGCACATGGTCAAGTTCTATAGATAGACATACACAGAGCAGTGCACATGGTCAAGCCCTATACATGTAGACAAACACAGAGCAGTGCACATGGTCAAGTTCTATACATGCAGACATACACAGAGCAGTGCACATGGTCAAGTTCTATAGATAGAGATATACACAGAGCAGTGCCCATGGTCAAGTTGTATACATGGAGACATACACAGAGCAGTGCACATGGTCAAGTCCTATACATGGAGACGTACACAGAGCGGTGCATATGGTCTCTATACATGGAGACATACAGAGCAGTACACATGGTCAAGTCCTATACATGGAGACATACAAGAGCAGTGCACATGGTCAAGCCCTATACATGTAGACATACACAGAGCAGTGCACATGGTCAAGTTCTATACATGGAGACATACACAGGGCAGTGCACATGGTCAAGTTCTCTACATGGAGACATACACAGGGCAGTGCACATGGTCAAGTTCCATACATGGAGACGTACACAGAGCAGTGCACATGGTCAAGTCCTATACATGGAGACATACACAGGGCAGTGCACATGGTCAAGTTCTATACATGGAGACATACACAGGGCAGTGCATATGGTCAAGTTCTATACATGGAGACATACACAATGCAGTGCACATGGTCAAGTTATATACATGTAGACATGCACAGGCAGTGCTCAGGTCAAGTTATATACATGGAGACATACACAGGGCAGTGCACATGGTCAAGTTCTCTACAAGGAGACATACACAGAGCAGTGTACATGGTCAAGTTTTATACATGGAGACATACACAGGGCAGTGCACATGGTCAAGTTATATTACATGTAGACATGCACAGAGCAGTGCACATGGTCAAGTTATATACATGTAGACATGCACAGAGCAGTGCACATGGTCAAGTTTTATACATGTAGACATACACAGGGCAGTGCACATGGTCAAGTTCTGATCGTTGTAGCCCAGCTGACCACACAGCACCTTTCCTGGGGCTGTCTGTCATAGTCCAGCAAGGAACAAAGTCGCATCACAAAACAACTCACCCCATGGGGAAAAACACATCCAGAAAAGAAACGAACAACAGTATGCAACTGTGACATGATAGCCAACTATATGTTAAGCTTACAAAGTAGGCTGTGCAAAGAGCACAGGGGGTAAAAAGCCACACAAAGTATGTATGGGTCACATAGGCAAGTACAGGTGTGGACTGTAAATATCCATTCTGAACCGCATTCACAATGTTTTGCTTGCTACCAGATAAACGAAATCTGGTATGTCTTATGCTGTTGTAAAAGAAAAAAAAAAATGGAGTGTAGCCAGGAGCTCAGATGTACACATCTCTCTTGGTGACCCTTGGCAGACGAAATCTGTTGAGACTTACCTTCCCCTTGCCTCCCTTGATTGATGAATTTTGATTTCATGTGCACTTTAAAATATGAATGCCTCAGAACATTTTATATATAAATTTATACACACACATATATATAAATATCTATACATATATGTATACATATATATAATATATACACACACATATATATATACATATATATATATGTATACACACACACACACACACACAGAAAAGCAAACGGGCAAGTTTTTCTTTCCAACATGTTGGCTCTGGGCCTTCCTCAGGGACTTCTTTATTTAGGTACTACTGGAAAAATCAAACAATCCTTCACTCCGCCTTTCTTTGATTATCATTCAGTGAATTACAGCTGGCTGGCACAGGCCCCAAACAGAAACAAATCAAAATTTGCCAGTTAACAAAAGTGATCCAGTGTTAAGCATTGCACCAATATAGACTCCATAACCAATCACACCTCCCTGAACATTCACACACAGAAACACACTCGCACCCCAAAATACCCCCCCCCTCCCCCCTCCAATACATACACACGCAGGCACACACAAATAGAGAGAAGGGGGGAAGAGGGGGGAGGATACCAGTTTTTAGTAACATGTCGCAGATTCAATTGCCTATGGACATTTCAAACGAATTCATCTCACCTATGTGTAGTTCTTGTAAATATCAAACGGTGTGTAAAAGTGAGTAAGACAATATATATATATAAGTAAATCACAACTAGAGTACTATTTTAAGTAGGCTGACCACATACATGCCTGCTTCGAAGAGGTGGGGCAGAGTGGGAAGAGGGGAAAGGGAAGAGGGGAAAAGCATGCAGGTAGAGGAAGGACTGGAGGCAGGAACGAAATTATCAAAAATTGTGTGTGTACAAGCCCGTGTGAAAGGGAAGGATTGGGGAGGTACTAAAAAAAAAAGGGGGGGGGGGATGTTGTAAAGATGACGTAAGGTGGGGGGGGGGGGGATGTTGTAAAGATGATCGAAGGTGGGGGGGGGGGGGGGTGTTAAGAGGGACACCAGCAAGAGTTGTCACCAACAGGTGTGTGCATAAAGGAATCATACAGGAGGAGCTGGTAGGGAGGAAGAAGAGTTGTCACCAACAGTGTGTGTGCATAAAGGAATCATACAGGAGGAGCTGGTAGGGAGGAAGAAGAGTTGTCACCAACAGGTGTGTGCATAAAGGAATCATACAGGAGGAGCTGGTAGGGAGGAAGAAGGTCAAGAGCCTGGGGGGAAGGTTGAAAGAAGGCTGAAGAGCTGAAGGAAGGGTGTGGCAGTGAGGGTAGATAGTGAAGATAGGGAGGGGGTAGAGGCAAGGGAGATGAAAGGTGGGGGTACTGTTGGAAGGGGAGGTTGGTGAAAAGAGAGGGCATGGGGAAGAGTCTGGGTGACCATGTTGAGACCCTCTGGGTAAACAGTACGTAATTTGTTAAACCAGAAAGATTCATGTCGAAGGCTGTAATCATTGTCCTCTGAAAAAAACTTTTTGGTAACTATACATGTGAGATGATGAAGGGAGCGATTAGTCTGGTGGAAATATCTGGTTACTAGAGTTCCAGTGTTCTTTTTGATGTTCGATCTGTGTTGGTAAAAACAAGTTTTTAATGAATTTTTAGTTTCCCCAACATACTGGCTTTGTGGGCATTTGCTGCATAAGAGTAAATAGATTATGTTGCTGGTTAAACTGCCCATGTGGTGTTGGATGGTGAACGATTCTTTTGTTACTGTATTTTGTACTATGCTTCTACTAAGCGTTCTTAGCAGATCACACATTTTCTACCACATGGAAAGCACCAGGGTGGTGAAGCATCCAACTGGCCGGTGGGAAGCGCAAAGGGTGTAAATATATATATATATATATATATAATATAACTCGGGACTGTTCCATATCTTTTGATCTCCCTTGCATCCTTGAATGGATCCTCAAGCATTGTAGGCTCAAAGATTGTCCCCTACACTTTATACTGTTTGCATAATGTTTTTAATTTCTCAACAACTTTTTTCCTCTCCACACTTTTGTTTCATGTTTGTTGTGGCACAAAGTGTTGCCTAGGCAACAGACACTTTGAGAACACCTGCACAAAGTGTTGCAACTGCACAGTGTCGCATGCGACACTTTGAGAACACCTGCACAAAGTGTCGCACTTTGGAACATGCGACAGTTTGTGCCGGGAAAGCCCCTTATTGTGTTAGGGACATAATGTGCATGACTTACAAATTTTGTCACCCGTGAGATACATGTGGTTGCAATTAAAATATTCTCCAATAACAAGTAACATACATCCCCCTCTTCCCACACACACACTCTCCTCCTCTGTTCTGATGCTACACACGTGTTCAACAGTAAAGATCCAGAGTCCCTAGTGAGCCCTGCAAAAAACATAGGTCACTGGGAACTCTAGCGCTTTAAGAGTGGCATCAATGTACCAGATACTTCTCGCACAGGTACTGTAATTGTGTAAATTGCAATACCTGTTGTTTCATTAACCCATACTCACACTCATATACAATACATGTAATATACAAACTTCACAAAAAGTTAAGGACCAGTCAGAAAATTAGTATAGTTTTCTCCTCGGGGGGGCACGGTCAAAAAGTGATGAATTTCATTGGACCAGCAGCTTATGTAGCCAGGTGGATTAGCACAGGTCATAGCCAGACAATTATTCTTGCACATGCATATGCATTTTGCAACAGATTGACAGAGATATTTCATATCAATCATAGATTTTGAATGAATGAACCTCTCTGTCCTGTCTCTGCCTTTGGATCTGTCTGTTCTGTCTGTCTATCTTACCTTCACTGTATCTCTCTTCACCTACCATCACTAACTTGCTCACTCAATACATGTACAGAATAGCGACACTGTGCTTGCGACACTTTGTGCTGGTAAGGCTGATCAAACTGTTGCAAGTAAAATTTTGTGCTGTGTGACACTTTGTGCCGAGGAGGGGAGTAAGACTGAACACAAAGTGTTGCATTGCGATACTTTGTGCAGTTGCAACACTTTGTGCAGTTGCGACATTTTGTGCCGCAACACATGTTACTACCCTTCGCTGGCTGCTTTTGGGGTGCTGTTGGATTCTTTTTTGAACCCTTTGTGGTGAGAACACCACAGAGTTATGGACTGTGGTGTATCAAAATTTGACGCCAAGAGCACAGACACAATCAGCCGTGTCTCCCTGATGAGTCCGATCCAGCGGACGAACGGCTTAGGAGTAGGCAGTACCAATAGATCTGCCTTCAAGAGGGATTATGATGGTTCCCTCATGCAGCTAGTGAAGGGTTTTCATATTTATTACATATTTTCTTAATTTTATGTCCCCATTTTCTTCATCTTCAACCCGCTTCTTAAGTTCAAATCTTTGCCAAGTCATATATATTATTATATATATATATATATATATATAATATATATATATATATATATCACTGAAGTCACAAAAATTAATTGGTTATATTCATTACGACCATATTGGACCAAAAAGCCTGTATTTTTTCTGAGCTGGTGCATTAAAAGTAAAGTCTGTAAGCTTTCATTTCCTATATCGCATGCGTAGGATATTTTCAGCACATGCTTACGAATAAGCGAAATGACCGACAATACCCATCTCGATCAAACGGTCGCCTTCTTTGTTCCACTCTTTGTCATTGTTAGAGTTCTGCGCTGAATTGCCATTCTACGAAATTCAGACTTCTTCCCAATTGAAACCTTGTGAATGACTCCATTTCTGTGATAAATACAGCTGAAAATGTATAGAAATTATTATCCGGTAGTCTGTTTCAACAGAGTACTTTTGAATCAAAAATTGTATCATAAGCTCATGTCTACAGCCAGGCAAGTAGTCCGTTTCAACAGAGTACTTTTTAATCAAA
Source organism: Conus canariensis (assembly GCA_033310375.1). Taxonomy (NCBI): domain Eukaryota; kingdom Metazoa; phylum Mollusca; class Gastropoda; order Neogastropoda; family Conidae; genus Conus; species Conus canariensis. Next base: position 5,754 of record JAMYXO010000221.1, read on the forward strand.
AATCATATCAAAAGCTCATGTCTACAGCCAGGCGAGCAGTCCGTTTCAACAGAGTACTTTTTAATCAAAAATCATATCAAAAGCTCATGTCTACAGCCAGGCAAGCAGTCCGTTTCAACAGAGTACTTTTTAATCAAAAATCATATCAAAAGCTCATGTCTACAGCCAGGCAAGAGGAAAGCCAGTTGTGTTTTGTTCTAATTTTCAAAGACAAAGTTCTCCGCTCGGACACAGTCTTGGGAGAGTCAAAATTCATATGAAAGGAGTGAAATGCCTGCTATTCATTCATTATAGAATTAGTTCATGCTGTTAGGTAATTGTTATCGCAATAGAGAAAAATATGACACAAACTTGTTAAAAGTGAGTTCATTCTCTCATTTGATCTAAAAAATAAAAAAAAAAAACAGCAAAATTATCAAATGTGATTTGCTTCATTTTTTTCCTTGGATTCTAAGGTTTTCATCAATAGTAAATATGTTTGAATACTTTGTTCAGATAGCAAGCCAAAAAACACAGAAGCTGCGACAGCTCAAATTTCTGTCAGTTCTGCCCCACCAAGCCAATTTTGCCTGCGGCACTGTGTTGCTGGCTTTGCGGTCTGCTTTTCTGCTATATATTTGAGGTGCTGTGAGTGAGTGCGTGTGTTCTTGGTTTCGGAAGCAAAATAAAGGGGAAGAAGCTCCATGTCGTTTCTTCTGCGTTCTTTTTGGCCGTCTGTCATCCCTTGGTTCCTGAACCTACCATCATCTGTCTGTCTTCGTGTGCACCCCACCACTCCACACCATCACGGGAGTTTCTTGAACAAAGTCAGTTGAATGGTCTACAAAGGCAGAACACAACAGGCATTTTACTCCCAGTCTGTGATGCACAATGTACACAGAAAACTGCAAGTGTGCACCCATATCTTGAGCATTACATAGACACAGAGTAAATGCCTGTATATATGCATGTAATGCTATGTGTATATGCATATCTAGTGCTCTATGTACGTGTGTGAAGGCAATATTCTGTACGACAGTATGACATACATGCCAAACATTACCTCAGTTCAGTTCAGTGGTTTATTCACAGAACATTACTATCCATTTTTCCACGTTGGAAGTCAATAGGATTTGTCTATTGGTTTTTTTTTTGTGTGTGGTTCATTTGTAGTGTTTTCATGTTTTATGTATGCGAGGGAAGAAGAGCAGGGTATGGCAGTAGCTGAATTTGCTTATGATTATATATACATGTAATGCCTGTGACACAAGGATAGGCCTAAAGAACTCGGCTGAATGATAACTGAAACACGATTAGCCAACATAACAAGTTCTGAAGATAATGAATCATTCATTGTTCACCCTTTTGCCAACAGTAAATGTTAAGATTAAACATCAATGAACCAACGAAACAAACTCCGATTAAAAACCATAGAATAATCCCCAATACCCTGAAGGAAATAACTTCAACACCAGAATGTGAACATGTCTACCAGCATGACCTTTTCTTTGAGAGGAGACTGAAAGCCGCCCCACAGGGGTCAAGAGGCAATGCCATGGTGGGGGAGAAGGGATGGAGCCTCCTGAAGCTTAAGCTTTTTTCAATTAAATATCATAGCATTTTTTTCCCAATCACATGTCTGTGTAATGGGAATAGAAAGAGAAAGCAGAAAGCATGCTCCTTATGACTCCAAATTCAGTGTATCTATGCATCATACAATTACCAAATTTTCATCTGTTTTGAAACTTGAGACCACAGGCAGAAACACAAGATGTTTGCATGTATTTGTCTGCTTTTTACTTCAACATTGTGTACTTCCGTTTTGACCCATCATTTTAATTAGTCTCTTTCTAAAATGTATCCTCAGTAAAATGTAGGTGATTGCATATATGTCTCTTCATCGTCAGATGATATTAGACACTTAAAAAAAAAAGAAAAAACAAGCAAACAAACACCTCCACACACAACTTATCATCCATGTAAGTACTTCAAACATACATCTGATTAATGCATATTTACATAAGTGAAATACCCTAGTGGTACACAAAATTGATCATTATAAAGATGTTGCAACCTGTGATTGTGAAATAACCATGGCAGTTTCAGCAACATATGGACCATACAAGACAGTATTAACATTATCAAAGTTATTCATCTCAATACCTTTCTCCTGATAGAGTCGAGGTCAACATTGAGTATTCAAACAAAAGATGATGCACAGAAATGTTTTCTCTGCAGACACAAGTAAGCCATGAGAATATTTAGTGTTCCATGTATTCAGTCTGAATTTATGAAATAATCATTCCGGACGCAGATCGGCCTGACCAGCCATCTACGCACACGCCCCCGATCCCAGGATGACTAGATGGTCTTTGTTGTCTCGACGGACAAACAACAGACACATGAATTAATCTAACTATGTGCCTTGGGCACTATGGTAAAGTAGCCATGTTTTGACTAAAATTCTGCTTAGGTATGTTCTTGTCCATAATTTGGATTAATTCACAAGAGTACAAATCTAAGGGATTGTTTAATAAATTTTCAACGTCTCTGTTTGCTCCTTTTGCAAGACTGTCTGCTATTCATTCCACTTTATACCAAAGTGAGATGAGACCCAACAGAAGTTCGATTCTTATGCCTAGAGTTAAAAACTATGCAGTAAGTGTTTTATTTAAAAAGCAAATCTGCAAGTGTGCACCCATATATTAAGCATTACATAGACACAGAATAAAAGCCTGTATATATGTGTGTAATGCTCTGTGTATATGCATATCTAGTGCTCAGTGTACGTGTGTGTAGGTAATCTTCTGTACGACACAGAAAACTGCAAGTGTGCACCCATATATTAAGCATTACATAGACACATAAGTAAAATAGTAATGCCGTGTATATATATGCCAATTGGTAACTTAGCTCATGTGTATATAGATTGACATAATCTAGTGCTCGTATGTACTACTAGTGTGGTGTAGGCAATCTTCTGTATGACACAGAAAACTGCAAGTGTGGTCACCAAAACACACTGAGCATGTACTTGTAGAATCACTACGAGTAAACATGCCATGGGCACAGTAAATTGTGTGGTAATGCTCTGTGTATATGCACATCTTGTCAGTACAACCTTGAGTTAATCTGACAATGAATTGGTTTCAGTCAGTCATATGCACATCTAGTGCTCAATGTACGTGTGTGTAGGCAATCTTCTGTACGACTTCTGTAAGCATTATCTAGACACCCAGATGTATACAGAGCATTACACGCATGTACACTAGTATTTTACACACAAGCAAATATGCTGGCTCAATACACCATTGGTAAAATGGCTTTTTCTTTGGAAAAAGAAAAAAGTCATACAAAAAAAAGAAAAACAGAACACACACACACTCGTACACATTAAAACATATCCAGAAAAGCAACTAAAAACACAGCTCAATTGCATCTGATGCCTATAAGTAAGGTGCCAAGAGCATCAGGGTAAAAAATGGAAACATTTCAGTGCCACAAAAAATGCATTTCTGCATGGTTAGTGTCCACAAAATGTTTTTTTCATCGATTGCCAGGTAACAAAAAAGATGGCATGTCAAACTGCTATAAGAAAAAAAAAATTATACAAGAAAGAGGGACCATAAGAAAAAAATTATGCAAGTTTCCACAACAATGACAAGAGAAGGGTCTATAAAGGCAGAAAACATGTATCCTGTCTGTGTCTATGTAATGCTTGAGGTACATATGTGTGTGTGTGTGTGTGTGTGTATGCACGTGTGCAATGTACACAGAGCATTTTGCCCATACACTCACATATATCGAGCAGTACATGGACATGGGGTGAATGCATGTAAGTAATGCTCAGTGGATGTGTATCTAGTGCCCAATGTACATGTGTGTATGCAATCTTCTATGCACCATGTAGACAAGAGTATTGTATACACCGAGCATTGGAAACCCACATGTACACAGAATTTACATATATATGTATATATATATTCAATTATAAACAAAGCTTGCTCTTATGTCTTAGATTGAAGAAATCTAAGACATAAGAGCAAGCTTTGTTTATAATTGAATATTTCTTGCAGTCATTGCAACACCTAGCTGCTCTGTAAGTTGCTGGAATGGTGCTCGGTACTTATCCTTGGAATTTATTAGTTTATTGTAATTTAGTCCCTTGCGGATTCATTCCAAGAACTGGCCCTCAGCACTTGTGTCTTGAGAGGTTATCTTTTTATATTTTCTACTTCTCGCAAGAAAATGTAGCTTGTTTTGCTCTTTCATGATTTTCTTTTGCTTCTTAGGTGGCACCTTTGGTTGGTTTTTTGAAAACTCAACAAACATACTACGGTATTGCACACCAGCCTTTTCTGGGATAGCATTCTTCTTAAAACCGAAAAGGCAGAGGAGTCAAATTACCACTTTCCGCGGTCACTGAGGAGAAACAATCAGGTTTCGAAATATCGGTATCTGACCAGGAGTTATATGTTAGTGGGTTTTCTCCCTATTGGAGATCGTCTCCCACTTGGAGACTATAAGCTTGCTAAAGGCTCATTTTGAGAAGCATTTATTTTATTTTTCCCCATTCACCCACTCAAGCACATACTGTTAGTTGGCAGAATGATCTACCACTGCAGATATGAATGCTTATCTCCCCCTATTTCTTCAATCTAAGACATAAGAGCAAGCTTTGTTTATAATTGAATATTTCTTGCAGTCATTGCAACACCTAGCTGCTCTGTAAGTTGCTGGAATGGTGCTCGGTACTTATCCTTGGAATTTATTAGTTTATTGTAATTTAGTCCCTTGCGGATTCATTCCAAGAACTGGCCCTCAGCACTTGTGTCTTGAGAGGTTATCTTTTTATATTTTCTACTTCTCGCAAGAAAATGTAGCTTGTTTTGCTCTTTCATGATTTTCTTTTGCTTCTTAGGTGGCACCTTTGGTTGGTTTTTTGAAAACTCAACAAACATACTATGGTATTGCACACCAGCCTTTTCTGGGATAGCATTCTTCTTAAAACCGAAAAGGCAGAGGAGTCAAATTACCACTTTCCGCGGTCACTGAGGAGAAACAATCAGGTTTCGAAATATCGGTATCTGACCAGGAGTTATATGTTAGTGGGTTTTCTCCCTATTGGAGATCGTCTCCCACTTGGAGACTATAAGCTTGCTAAAGGCTCATTTTGAGAAGCATTTATTTTATTTTTCCCCATTCACCCACTCAAGCACATACTGTTAGTTGGCAGAATGATCTACCACTGCAGATATGAATGCTTATCTCCCCCTATTTCTTCAATCTAAGACATAAGAGCAAGCTTTGTTTATAATTGAATATTTCTTGCAGTCATTGCAACACCTAGCTGCTCTGTAAGTTGCTGGAATGGTGCTCGGTACTTATCCTTGGAATTTATTAGTTTATTGTAATTTAGTCCCTTGCGGATTCATACCAAGAACTGGCCCTCAGCACTTGTGTCTTGAGAGGTTATCTTTTTATATTTTCTACTTCTCGCAAGAAATGTAGCTTGTTTTGCTCTTTCATGATTTTCTTTTGCTTCTTAGGTGGCACCTTTGGTTGGTTTTTTGAAAAACTCAACAAACATACTACGTATTGCACACCAGCCTTTTCTGGGATAGCATTCTTCTTAAAACCGAAAAGGCAGAGGAGTCAAATTACCACTTTCCGCGGTCACTGGGGAGAAACAATCAGGTTTCGAAATATCGGTATCTGACCAGGAGTTATATGTTAGTGGGTTTTCTCCCTATTGGAGATCGTCTCCCACTTGGAGACTATAAGCTTGCTAAAGGCTCATTTTGAGAAGCATTTATTTTATTTTCCCCATTCACCCACTCAAGCACATACTGTTAGTTGGCAGAATGATCACACTCAAATTTATGAATGCTTATCTCCCTATTTCTTCAACTAAGACATAAGAGCAAGCTTTGTTTATAATTGAATATTTCTTGCAGTCATTGCAACACCTAGCTGCTCTGTAAGTTGCTGGAATGGTGCTCGGTACTTATCCTTGGAATTTATTAGTTTATTGTAATTTAGTCCCTTGCGGATTCATACCAAGAACTGGCCCTCAGCACTTGCGTCTTGAGAGGTTATCTTTTTATATTTTCTACTTCTCGCAAGAAAATGTAGCTTGTTTTGCTCTTTCATGATTTTCTTTTGCTTCTTAGGTGGCACCTTTGGTTGGTTTTTTGAAAACTCAACAAACATACTACGGTATTGCACACCAGCCTTTTCTGGGATAGCATTCTTCTTAAAACCGAAAAGGCAGAGGAGTCAAATTACCACTTTCCGCGGTCACTGAGGAGAAACAATCAGGTTTCGAAATATCGGTATCTGACCAGGAGTTATATGTTAGTGGGTTTTCTCCCTATTGGAGATCGTCTCCCACTTGGAGACTATAAGCTTGCTAAAGGCTCATTTTGAGAAGCATTTATTTTATTTTTCCCCATTCACCCACTCAAGCACATACTGTTAGTTGGCAGAATGATCTACCACTGCAGATATGAATGCTTATCTCCCCCTATTTCTTCAATCTAAGACATAAGAGCAAGCTTTGTTTATAATTGAATATTTCTTGCAGTCATTGCAACACCTAGCTGCTCTGTAAGTTGCTGGAATGGTGCTCGGTACTTATCCTTGGAATTTATTAGTTTATTGTAATTTAGTCCCTTGCGGATTCATTCCAAGAACTGGCCCTCAGCACTTGTGTCTTGAGAGGTTATCTTTTTATATTTTCTACTTCTCACAAGAAAATGTAGCTTGTTTTGCTCTTTCATGATTTTCTTTTGCTTCTTAGGTGGCACCTTTGGTTGGTTTTTTGAAAACTCAACAAACATACTACGGTATTGCACACCAGCCTTTTCTGGGATAGCATTCTTCTTAAAACCGAAAAGGCAGAGGAGTCAAATTACCACTTTCGCGGTCACTGAGGAGAAACAATCAGGTTTCGAAATATCGGTATCTGACCAGGAGTTATATGTTAGTGGGTTTTCTCCCTATTGGAGATCGTCTCCCACTTGGAGACTATAAGCTTGCTAAAGGCTCATTTTGAGAAGCATTTATTTTATTTTTCCCCATTCACCCACTCAAGCACATACTGTTAGTTGGCAGAATGATCTACCACTGCAGATATGAATGCTTATCTCCCCCTATTTCTTCAATCTAAGACATAAGAGCAAGCTTTGTTTATAATTGAATATTTCTTGCAGTCATTGCAACACCTAGCTGCTCTGTAAGTTGCTGGAATGGTGTTCGGTACTTATCCTTGGAATTTATTAGTTTATTGTAATTTAGTCCCTTGCGGATTCATACCAAGAACTGGCCCTCAGCACTTGTGTCTTGAGAGGTTATCTTTTTATATTTTCTACTTCTCGCAAGAAAATGTAGCTTGTTTTGCTCTTTCACGATTTTCTTTTGCTTCTTAGGTGGCACCTTTGGTTGGTTTTTTGAAAACTCAACATACATACTACGGTATTGCACACCAGCCTTTTCTGGGATAGCATTCTTCTTAAAACCGAAAAGGCAGAGGAGTCAAATTACCACTTTCCGCGGTCACTGAGGAGAAACATCAGGGTTTCGAAATATCGGTATCTGACCAGGAGTTATATGTTAGTGGGTTTTCTCCCTATTGGAGATCGTCTCCCACTTGGAGACTATAAGCTTGCTAAAGGCTCATTTTGAGAAGCATTTATTTTATTTTTCCCCATTCACCCACTCAAGCACATACTGTTAGTTGGCAGAATGATCTACCACTGCAGATATGAATGCTTATCTCCCCCTATTTCTTCAATCTAAGACATAAGAGCAAGCTTTGTTTATAATTGAATATTTCTTGCAGTCATTGCAACACCTAGCTGCTCTGTAAGTTGCTGGAATGGTGCTCGGTACTTATCCTTGGAATTTATTAGTTTATTGTATTATAATATATAATAATATATGCACACAGATGTTCTATGCACAAACACTACCATGCCAGCTTTCAACAAACCATGGGGAAAAACTACTTTCCCCATGGAAACTACATTTAGGGGGTATGAGCAGCAGCCTTAATTGACCACACAAAAAAAGTCCTGCCAATGCTACTTTATACTCACTTTGATAATATTTATTCTAAAGAGTAACAAGCAAGATGCTTTTTTTTTTTTTCATCTGGCCCTTGTCCCTTTACGGACTGAGAATACTAAAACAGAACACTATTACACAATGAAAAACTAACGTGTAATAAGAAGAGTTATGATTCATATTAGTATTAAGATACACACAGCTACGTCATATAATTCTGATGCGGAAAGAAGATACAGGAGGCATCACCAAAATAGTATCAACACAGCCTTAGGAGAAATGGACAGCGATTCATCAGGCATCACCAAAATAGTATCAACACAGCCTTAGGAGAAATGGACAGCGATTCATCAGGCATCACCAAAATAGTATCAACACAGCCTTAGGAGAAATGGACAGCGATTCATCAGGCATCACCAAAATAGTATCAACACAGCCTTAGGAGAAATGGACAGCGATTCATCAGGCATCACCAAATAGTCTCAACACAGCTTAGGATAATGGACAGCGATTCATCAGGCAATCAGTTCAAGTGCACCATATATATCATATTCAACGTTGTTGCTCATATGCAAGGTTTTGAAAGCAGTGGGGAATAGAAGATATTATCATCTTTGAGGATGGAGAGAGAGAGAGATTCAAATATGCGTCAATATTACAAAACAAAAACAAGGCAGAAAGGGAAAACAAAAAGCACAAAAAAAACATAGAAAAATAATAAACAAAATTGGAAAAAAAAAATGAGAAGGCAAAAAAAAGACAAATAAAGTGTTATCCATCGTTCCACTTCTAAGGACCCCCCCCCCCCCCCCCCCCCCCCCCCCCGAGCAAAATATTAATGATTTATGGAGCAGTAAGCTGGCTCTCACTCAAACTCTGGGTGAGTACATTAGACATCTTTCACATACTGATATTTGCATACACTGATACAGCGTGCCTAATCGCTCACGGTGCTGTAGTAAAACATTTTAAGATTGTACTTGAAAACAACCATCACTTTGGGAAAGTAAGTGTATATTTGTGTTGATACGCTAGTAACACATGTGGATATGCATTGACGATATCAAATATGTGGGTATGCATTGATAAAATTAATCATTCTGCATAGCTAATTAGCTAGTGAAAGTGTGCCAAATATCAAAAGTTTTCTTCTGCAAGAGCTGAGCTTCAATGGCACTTGTGCTCCGGTGGAAGTGAGTTCCAGTGAAGGGGACCAGACTAACAAAGGCTTGTGTGAAACAGGTCAATTCTAGGTAGGGTGGCATGAAGTGTTACAGAATTTCTAGAATTTATGCCAGATTTGGATCGAATAGTTTGCGGAATAATCAAAATACAATTTTTTGTGTGCACTTTCTTTTATTGATAGCAAACACATCCTTCAATCAACTTAAAGCTGCATGCTTGAATTGTGGTATCATCACAGAAAAGGAAACAAGATCCTTAATATGAAGAGGGAGATTGTTTGCATAGAAAATAGGTAAGGACATGAAACTGAGCTCAGGGGTACTCCACATCTGACAGGTAATGTATTGGATGTTGAAGAATTAAGACTGACAAAATTGCTGACAACTGTCCAGGATGAACTCGAGAATTTTTCCCGTCATGCCATACAATATCATATATATATATATATATATATATATATATTTGTTAAAAAATATTTTTTAAAATGAAGTATTAAAATCTACAAGCTTGTTTCTAGCGTTGCTATCTTCAGGATGTCTTTTGGGGCACGCCAACGATCTTTTATGGCGTGCGGGGCTTGATTTCAACTCTGTGTGTGCAGGCGGATCTCATAATGCCATACAATATCACACACACACACACACATATATATATATATATATATATATATATATATATAATGCCATACAATATCATAATATATATATATAATGAGAGAGAGAGGAGAATTCTTCCATCATTATAGTGATGACTAAGCAAAGATTTGAAGAAAAAAAAAGGGGGGGAGGGAGGGTTGAAGATGAAGAAAATGTTTATTATATGAAAACCCTTTGCTAGCTGCATGAGGGAACCATCACAATCCCTCTTGAAGGCAGATAGATCTATATGTATTGCCTGCTCCTAGGCCTTTCGTTCGCTGGATCGGACTCATCAGTGAAACACGGCTGATTGTATCTGTGCTCTTAGTGTCAAATAGACACACCACAGTCTGTAATTCTGTGGTGTTCTCACCACCAAGGGTTAAAAAACGAACCCAACAGCAGTCAGCGAAAGGTAGTAAATAAAACAAAACGAAAGTGTGGAGAGGAAAAAAGCTGCTGAAAAAGTAAAAGCATTATGCAAACAGTATAAAATGTAGGGGACACTCTTTGAGCCTATGCTTGAGGATCCATTTGAGGATGCAAGGGAGATCAAAAGATATGGAACAGTCTGAGTGGTCAGCTCTGCTGTTCAATAACCCAAGCATTGTCAGCGGCTGAGAATTGTGCAGAACAACCTTTACTTGGATCTCCTAAGAGATGTTATCGCCCACTGATGAATGCTGAACAATTAAGTAGTGGGGGGAAACAAGTGCAGGTTAACAATTCTTCCATTATAGTGATGACTTAGCAAAGATTTGAAAAAAAAAATGGGGGGGGGGGGGGGGGGGGGGGTTGAAGATGAAGAAAATACAGAACTAGCCATATTGCCTGCTCCCAGGCCTTTCGTCCGCGGGATCGGACTCATCAGGGAGGCACAGCTGATTGTGTCTGTGCTCCCTTGGCATCATCAAATAGATATACCACAATCTACAATTCCGTGGTATTCTCACCACCAAAGGTTCAAAAAGGGAATCCGAAAGCACCCCAAAAGCTTTTTTTTTTTTTTGATGGTAATCGTTGACATGGAAATCCTTCGCAAACTCAACAAACAATGCTCCACAGAATGCATTTTCATTGATTTTTATGTGTCAGTAGCCCTAGTAAGTTTTTTTTAGCACACCAGCTACTGTGGCGAAGTGGTTAGTTAGTTAGTGTTTATAGGGTCCAGCGGACTACTAGGAGCCAAATCAGGACCTCAGCTATCATATCTGCTGAGTCTCTAGATACAAATACCCACACTAGCATTAACACATCGCTTAAAATTTATGAAGACAAAAGCACAATTATCTGTTCAACTCCAACGACACCTATATACATTATTAAAACTCTATAATTTATAAATAAAATTTACCTCTTTCAAAAAAGAAAAAATAACATCTACTGAAATCTCACGAAAAAGAACTGATAAATCACTGGTGGAAAAGAACTTCTCTCTGATACACATCAAATCAGCACATTCTGTCAAAAAATGATTAACACTGAACAAGCTGTCACATGCAACACACCATGGGGGGTCTTCTTTTCTGAGTATCCAACTGTGCGTTATATAGCTGTGCCCAATATGTAACCGTGACAAAACCGATTCCTCTTTACGGTTACGTACCACCGATGGGAAAGGATTGGTTAAATCTGGGCAAATTTTAAACAATTTATTATGAATTTGATTAGACCATTCACTCTGCCACAGTTCACCACAATACAAACTAGATTTATGACGTAGATCTGAGTGAGGAACAAACTGCACAGGCCTCCTGGAAAGACTTGCACCGAGAGCTTGTTTGGCTGCTTTGTCCACCACTGAGTTACCACAGATTCCCATGTGGCTGGGGACCCACAAGAAAACTATATGCTTTCCCGAAGAGACAAGCTGAGTAT